>JAXRJS010000074.1:365000-522500 GCA_037127375.1 Dione juno
AACACTAGCTTCCTTCTGCATTGCGTACCAGTAATGATTAGTTAAAACCCTATGAAATTTTAATGTTATTTCTTTTATAAGGAAGATATATTGTAATTTAGATAATCATTACGAGACTCGCTATCTAACATTATCGCTGCAAAAAAAAGGTCATATTCCCTGACCCAGAACCAAATTTGGGGATCTTGCAAATATGAATTTGATTTATATATCGAGATTAGTAAAGAAGAAATGTTATGAAAAACAAAATGAAAAAAGTTTGTCGCCATTACAATTAATCTGGTCTAATGGAAATTTTATTTCGAAAAATGCTGTCTTTTGTTTTATTTTTTTTATAATCTCTAAAAAAATCTCCGCTTATTTAACCAAAAATGAAATATAATAAGCTTCGGTTTTAAACAAAGTAAATTGAATTGACATTTTATTTTTTCGATTGTCAGAACATTAGCCATGACTTTAAGTTCGATACTCACTCAAAGCAAATATCTTCACACTTTCAAGCAGTACTGGGGGTAGAGCGTAGGCAGACTGAACCTAGTGTTAAGACCTTCCTGCCGACTTAACGGCGTTGCAAGGCAAAGTATTTCTTAAAGACATTTTTTGAAATTTATTTCATATATCTGTGAAATAGTCTCTTAAAGCTACTGAGTGATAGTGTCCACATAAGCTTTACACTTTGTTACAAGCCATTTTAAGCTTTATTTACATACAAAATAACACCAGCAAATAGACTGCAAATATATTATGACTGTGTAGGACGATCTAAATTGCGTAATGGTATGAAAGGAGCTAAGAAGGCAAAGATTTATCGATTTCCCTTTGTATGCCACCTACATGGCCACTATTTTACTAGGTCGGTAAGATTAGGTTTCACTGTAAATATACATGGGTTAAATTAAACTTTTAATTAGCTTTTAATTTATAATTTCTTTTAAAGCTTACATCTTTCTATATTATATATAACATGAATATAATAACTTTATATATTAAATATATGAATTGACGGTATTGTGGTTTAGTTGTGAACTACTTGTGTATAAGGTGGTTATGGTATGACACGGGTTCCAATCTCGATACGTTCAGAATATTTATATATATATATCTTCTTCTTCTTCCTGGCATTAGTCCCGGCTTTTTTTGCCAGGGTCTGCCTTCCGACTAAGACCAATCGGTCCATATGAGTGGCGAAGTGGTTTTTTTGTGGAGCGATTGCCATCTGACCTCCAAACCCATTACTGGCAGAAACCAAGAAAGGAAAGGGAATAAGAGGCAGAAAGACTTGGAATATAGGGGAGGGACACCACTTACATGGATTGGATCGGGTTATGAAAGTGGTGGCTCGAGGTCCCGGGGTCGCGTACCCGTATGCCGGAAACCAAATATCGGACAGATAATTATATATATATATATATATATATATATATATATATATATATATATATATATATATATATATATATATATATATATATATATATATATATATATATTTACTTGAATTATTTATTATATTCTATTATTAATTATTTATTATATTTAAAACGGAAAAGGCATCACGCTGAACAACTTTTGCTTAGGCGGCATTTCATTACCATTCACATCAAATGTGCAAGTCTTCAAAATAAATGATAGCCTATGATATAGCCCTGCCTTTGTTTCAATTACATGTATCAAATACTTAGAAACACACGTACTAAAATATAGATTCGCATTCTTTTGAATTTTTCTACAATATATTACGTTTTATAAAAATATTTAATGTTATTATTCAAAATTCTGTTCTAAGATTTTTTTTCAGCAATTTATTACAGGCATAATTTAAAATACAAGCTCATTCGAAAGCATTTCATATGCTACATTTCCTAAGTAAATGAAAAATTTTTACAACTTGCCTATCACTCCCCTAAAAACAAACTTTTCCTACTTTTTTATTATAGAGATAGATTATTAATCAGATTACCTTTAAAAATATAATACTTTTTTATTTTTATCTTCACGCTGTATCCCACATATAGCAGGGTAGGCAGATGTCTGTGAACTTAGCTTACTATGTTGTGCTGACATTTTTATGGGAGTTCTGGTTCTTAAGCTAGATTTTAATTAAAGATCTCCAGCCTCCTGGGGAGATATGAAATATTTTATGACATTTTTTTCAAATAAACCATATTTATTGACGTTTTTCAATAATTTTCTAATTCAAGTATGCTTTGCTGACATTTTTATGTGAGTTCTGGTCCCAAAGCTAGTTTTTTATTGAAGGAATCTTTATATTCTTGCAGAAATTTTGAAGTTCTTTTCGCTGAGTGTCATATCAAATTTTTTTATAAATACTTTTTGCATGAAAAAGAATGCATATAATATTTTTCAAAAAATATTTTTTAAGTCAAATTGACAGTTGACTATTCTTGAAAACGATCAGGAACTATAGAAATCATCTAAATGTGTATAGAACTTGTCCAGAATTTTGTATCCAAGAATATGATCTGCTACGGGAAGTTAGCATCATTTTTTCAAATGACTTTTTTATAGGTAAAAACGCCAGAACTATTTTTAAAATCTACAGGAACTATAACTTTTTATTTTTGATTTGCTGGACAATGATCTGTTCACAGACATGGAAGGTAGAGGGAACCTAGTTTTAAAACACTTCGTTCCCCGCTTTCCGCCTTTGAGACAATGTATATTGAGTGGCAGAATTCAACACCGCGTTTTAACTTGTTGCCAGAGGGAAGAAAATGAAAATAAATCATTCTCCCCTCATGGTAATCGAACCCACACACTGTCGCGCTTACAGGCAGACGCTGTGCCTCTGCGTCGCGACACGTTCTCTAATATGATAATGATGCGTGAATATATGTGCGTAAATCAATATTTCAATATACGTTAACGAGTTTTGAGTAACATGATATTTTGGTTAACATAAGGGCCGCCCTTAAACATTACTATTTTAGAACCAAATTATATATATTTATATATATATATATATATATATATATATATATATATATATATATATATATATATATATATATATATATATATATATATATATATATATATATATATATATATATATATATATATATATATATATATATATATATATATATATATATATATATATATATATATATATATATGTTTATTGTTATTTTTTAAGCTTTAACCTAGTGTTGTTCGGTTTCCGCCTGAATTCGTACTATGTTGATAGCTGAATCCATCAATCACTTAACAATATAAAAATTTTATTGAAATATATATTCATTATTAACTTATATAGTATAAATGTTATTAAATTATATTATATTAAACAATTTTTCTTTGTAAACGGCTAATGAATTTCAAGGAAGAGATGCTTTCTTTACTTTGCTACAAACCGAGATGGGATTATTTGTGGTTGCTTTAAGAGGCAAATACGGGTATTTACATAACTACAGAATATATAGTTATTTATTGTGAGAAAATTTTAAATATTTAACTTAAGACACTATACTTTTAACATTAAAAAGTTAATAGCCAATAACGATATTGAATTTTTTTTTAGTTTTTGTTTCATCAGGTCGTGGAAATATGAAACGTATATGATGTTTTCACAATCTAACTGTAACTGTAGTTACTGTAGACTGTTAGAAAAAACACAAAAAAATATGTCATCTTTTTTTGATGAATATCAAAAAAAATAATATTAGGCTATTTAAATTAGGGTTTTAATCGAATTCGCAAATAAATCATACTATTAGATAGGACTAAAATATATCTATAATACATCGATTATATATATAGCTGCTAGCTATAGTCTACGTTTAGAACTCGATTCTTAAAACCTTAAAAGGTTCCGAATGCTCACGTGTCTGTGAACGGATATCTTCCCGAGCGATATATCACAAGATAAATGTAACTGACGGAAAAAAGGGTACATTATTGGTAGAGCGCGTCCCGATACGAGCGTTCTTTTTTTGTTTATACATACATATGCTATACGGATCATTTGATTTGAAGATTATCTATAACAAAAATAAAATATAAACTTTTATAATAATATAATATAATATAATAATAATAATATATCGCATATAGCAGGGTAGGCAGAGGGAATATAGGGTTAAAACACTCCGTTCTTCAATTTCCGCTATAGACTTTGGGTGTCGAGTGGTGGAACTCAAGGTTAATTATTTTTTCCCAAGTAGGAATCCAACCCACAGCCATCGTGTTCACAGTCAGACGCTATAACAGTATTCATTTATAAAAAAATCTATCATAAATATAAAAAGACGATTTGTGATTGCATCTCTCCCATTCTCATTCAATCCTTAGAAAGTTCCAGCTGACTTTGGCTCCCCTTATTCAAAACTCTAATGCAAGAGCTTGCTTGCTGGCTTTATTCCGCATATAGCAGGGAAGGCAGAGATAGCCTAGTGTAAAATATTAATGGCTTGCTTTCTATCAGAATTCAACAACTCCACAACAGAGAAAAAAATAAAATCCATTCTACTAAGCGGAAACAGAACTTACAACCGTCGCGTTTACAGTTAGCCGCTGCCACAGCACCACGATGACCTCAGAGGGTCTTAACTTACAGCAGAAACATGCAAGAGACGAGTAAAGTAAAGAATAAGCCAAAACTTTCCTAAAGTGTTATATAAACGTCCAAATGTTCTCTGTTACCTACATCTTTCTAACTGACGTCAGAGTAGATAAACGGGGCGGACGTGAAAATCTCATGTACACTCACTGTAAACGCGTTCAACACACATGAAACTAAGTAAGCTTATCAACACAATTGACGGCAACACACGCTTCTTGATTTTTTGGTCAACTAGATCATATAAAGTGTTGTGTCGAGAAATATATTGTTTGTCGACATTTGCTCGTCAAAGAAATAAGCGTTGCTATGCTAGCAAAATTTTGACGTGACTGGACGGAATTGTTTAAGTTTGAGCTGATCAGAACATGTGGTTGATGTTTTCCTTTGGGCCTTTTGCCTTCTACATTTACAATGATCACCAACTTTTCCAGGCCATCGTCTCCGCTTTTTTTTTTATTCTCATTTTAAGAGCTGAGTCACTGGGTGACTATGTTTTCTCCGCTTATCATTGCATATTTAAATTAGTTCAGAATATGTTGATAATAAGTTGCTTAAAGACGATTTTAGCTGAGAGAAGATTGATATATTTGTGTGTTTTGCGCTCCAGGGATTCTCATTATCCGCCTCCAGCACCACATTTCAAATGGATCGATCCTTGGCCTTTCACTAGATTTAATGGTCCATGTTTCCGCATCGTACATCGGTTGCATTTATTATGCTGCAGATACAGCATGCATTTATAAAATTAGTATATAAATAAGAATATTAGCTTAACCAATGGTAACGATAATAAAAATTATTTTTAAAATAACATTTTGACTTCGAACTACATTATTTCTAGTAATTACTATAAAACTAAACAAGTATTACCTAACTTAAATTAATTGGTGCTTAATTTAAACAAGTTCCTTTAATCTTTGACGCAGAGATAGTAGACCTCATAGCGTTATAAGAGGAAATCATATGATGTAATGGCGATTAACTTAATTTGCCTCAATAGGTACCAATGTTGTTTTTTGCAGGAAAAACAAAATGATTTCTGGTTTATGTTCTAAATCAGACGATGCAAAAGATCCGATGAATCAATGACTCCATGAATTAGCTTGTAAAGAAAAAAATATATCAAATATATTTCTACGCTTAGAAAAGGACGATACTTGGTAATGTTTCAAACAATTCACATAAGAATTCAATTCTTGGCATTTGTTGTCTATATATACCGTGATATAAAATCTTCTTCGAACACTTTCTATTTATTCTATTAGTATAAATTTGTAAGCTCGGGTTTCATATCGTACTACTGTATTCTAGGACATGCATGCACGATTGTCTAAATAATCATGTTTCCATGTTATTATAATATATATATTCAATATTTTTTTTTTACTTTCCTTATCTTATCGCACAAGACAACCCGAGGAAAACCAGGTATGATATGGGATTCTAATTGTTATCCCCACTAGGATAAGAACCCGTAACCATCGCATCAACAAGGCAAGACTATAATGGACCACGACGGAATCTTTCGTATACAATTTCATGTAAATGCTGTCTCAATTATAATATACATCCCTCACATTACCTACCCATGTATAAAATATGAAAATTAGGCCCACAATCTTATTAGAGACGGCAATATGGAACTGTAATCACAGTAATATTGCTCAAGTTTTAACTAAATTGTAATTCGTGCGAATGACTTTTGGTCGTATATAATTGTAGATATCGTATCCGGTAAGTATATTTCTTTTTTATATTACTTAGATGACGTAGTTACGAGTCACAACGCTGGTGTCAAATTAATAGTAACAAACCCTTATTAGCTGTGTTACTTACTTATTAATAATAATAAATCGAGTTTTAAAATCTATTTTAAGTTAGGAGGAAAAATCTGTCTGTCTAGATCAGACGTACATTAGAGTGATCCGTGATACTTAATCGATAAGGATACCGTTTTTTATTATGTACGGAACCCCAAAAATAAACCGAGGTCAAGTATTTATTAATTAAATAAGTAGCTATAATTAAATTATTTCTTCATTATTAACGATATAACTTATTAATTTAGGTACTTATACGTACATGCGTCTTGTAGGTGTATGTTTCGTTTAGAATAAAAACGACTTCCTTGTATATAAAAACGACTGAACCAATTTCTATTAAATTTTGACTGACCAAGTCGGATATACTTCACTTAAATCGTAATGGATCATTTCAATATTACTATTTCCTAGTTTCCTAGAAATTAGAAGACATTATATATATATATATATATATATATATATATATATATATATATATATATATATATATATATATATATATATATATTACCCCAAGTAAATTCCGATTCCGTAGGAATTCTGTGGTGAAAAGAAGCTTGTTGCTTCACAACCTCCTGTCGCTTCCAGTGACAGTCCCATAAAAATACACAGACAGACAGACAGATTTTTTAAAAATATTTATATGTATTTTGGTAACGTGTAAATAATATATCTATACATACTTGAGAATAAGCACAGTTATTTTGAAATCACAAACAGACACTCAAATTCTATTTATATATAGGTATATAGTTTGCAGTGTTGCTGATAAGTAGTGTACTGTATGTACTTTAGATAGAATTTGGTATTATTTGAAATTTTAATTATTATATTTTGAATGTAATATTTCGAGGCTTGCATGTGATTTGCTGGAACCGTGGTAGATTTATTTATGATATTAGATAAATTATAGATATGTAATAACTAGATATATAAGTAATATCAGGAATTTCCGCCACTCAATATGTTGCCATTATGTCTCAAAATTCGATAGAAACCGGAAAAAGCAGAGAGAATCTTGCGTCCAAACACTCCATTATACGTCTGATAATCTTTTGTAATTTATATAAAATTATTTCTCGTGGGAAATCTGAGAAAGTCTAAACTTAAGGTAAACATTTACTTAATGTTCCGAAGGCATCGACCTGGTATTTGATTCAAGACAATTAGTAGCACTGCATTGTACTAGCACGATATAATTGCTTTTGTATCATGTTGATAGTAAATAGATTCTTGTCTATTATATTATACATAGTTTCCAAACCAAGCCATTTCTACTCTATTCATCGCCTTCGCCTTTGCCTTCACTTTCGCCTTCTTTGTCGCCTTCGCCTTCGTTTTTTCTTGGTTGTTTGGAAAAATCACGAATGAGATGGACATATCTAAAAGAAATAACTAAAAGAGATATTCAGTAAAAATACAGCTTTCACTTATAAAAATCTATTTGATATTTTAGTCGTATTGGTTTAGTCATATTGGTTTAGTCGTATCTAGTAACTAATCACAACACAGTGGGTGCTTATATGATAATAATTAGGTCATCATCTGTTGGGGAAATATTGCCTACTTTAGTAAAGAGGGGGAGTAGGAGTCACTTTCTAACAACCCCCCACTCCCCCTCTTTAAGCATCTCTTCTGACAGCTTCATTGGGAGGACTTGAATGTAACGTGTATCTACATGTCGATACTATCGTACGATAGTAGACGATTTATTTCTAAATAAGTGATGATTTAATCCATATTTTTCATAAATGTTAGTGATGCAGTAAGAATGGGAGGGGGGGGGGGGTGTATGGCGTTGTGAGGGCAGGACTACCTAAGGATATTCATGTACATTACACTGTGTTAAGATAACCTAGATGAACCCAATATGCCAAGCCGACGTCAAATTAAGCCAAGGAAATATATTTTGTAAATAATAAAATTTTATCGTGATTTAATAAAATAAATTAACTTCCGTACTCAGCTCTCGAATTCGGAACGTTGCTTGTTGAATGGCTTTATGTCTTATTGGAGCGAAAAATTGGAAATAATTAAAATGTAATCATCACTCCGGGTGGTTATTTCTATAAAGAAACATCTATTTGTATTTCAATACTAATATTATAATGCTGAAGAGGTTGTTTAGTTGAACGCATTAATCTCAGGAACTATTCTTTTCGACTGTCTATTTATATATATATATATATATATATATATATATATATATATATATATATATATATATATATATATATATATATATATATATATATATATATATATATATATATATATATATATATATATATATATATATATATATATATATATATATATATATATATATATGTATATATATATATATATATATATATATATATATATATATATATATATATATATATATATATATATATATATAAAACCTTGGACACTTAGAATGTATCATGTGAACGCGAAATTCCACAGGTAAAGGCTAGTTGAGAATATGTGAACACCAATAGAAAACATTTGAAAAACCAAAAAGTCAAAAGATATTGTAAACGACGCGACGCGACGTGTCAATCGTTCTAAATAGTATTAAGCTTCAAAAAGAGGTAAAAAGGTAAGGCTTCTATCTACCTGCTGACAAGATTGTGTTACGTTGATATATTAAATTTGCTTTTGATCATGTATTTTGTAGTACTTTTGGTACTAAGCTAAGGTAAGTTAAGTTAATTTATATATAGATAGATTAGTGACCCGCTCGTGGCTTGGCTCGTGTAGCTCTATGTATACACTTAACGCGGCTACGACATCACTTTGCAATTGTTCAATGTTCTCGAATTTATTATAATGTAATATGTATAAATTTTCCTTGTGCTTCACTGTGTCTACTATTGAGAATTGTGTACACAATGATTACGTTCCTTGTATGAGAAATATATGTACCCATATAAATTAAAATTATATTTTTTTTATATGAAATATTTTTGTGTTGAATATATATTATGGACATACCATATATTAGCAGACTCTTTTTAGGGTCCCGTACCTCGAAAGGAAAAATGGAACCCTTATCTGCCTGTCTCTCCTCCTGTCAAGGCCATTTTCTCCAAATCACGAGGAAGAATCAAGTTGAAATTGATAGCAAATATCCAAATCGATAATTTCTTAAAGCACACTATACACTTGTCTGTTATTTGTGTATACTTCTTCTCCGGTGAAACAAAGTGTTCCACAATGAAATATTTCTGGTCTACGAATTGAATCTATGACCAAACAAAAAAGGTGACCAAATTAAGAAATTCAATTCTCAATATATTTGTCAATGGTCTGGTAAGGGGTAGGCGTAGTCTGACATATCCTAAATCACTTTCACCTTTTCTCCCATCTCACCGAGGATAAGATGAATCATGCTTATACCACAAAAGCAATTCATACGTTTTCACCAAAGGACATATTCTCACCCTATTTGTACTAAATTGAGATTTTGTAAGAGAAATTATAATTTTTTTAAGTTAAATTTTATTTTGTTTGAGATATTGCATTTGAGTAGCGGAACTCAACGCCGCCGTTTTTATTACTAGTGCGGGAAATTAAAATATCATGCCTTCAAGGGGTGACTAAAATACAAATATCGCGTATATAATTTCTTTGTTTTTTTTTTTAATTTGTTTTAATATAGAAAAATTATGAAAATAATAGACAAGCATTTGAAATTTACTTCAATTTAAATAAACATGAAGCCTAGGAAACTAAGCTGTGAAGTAACTGTGTCTAGACTTGGTCCTCCCCATCAGAATTATTTCTCCAACAACGGCATCTAACGAGTTTGTATATTCAAATAGGGCTTTCTACCTTTATAAAGACAATCTGTGGATTAAATTTATATCAATCTCTTTGTCGTTGATATCTGTATTAACTGTTACTCTCCAAATGTGGAATTGAATATTTGGCAAAACCTTTTCAGGGATGTGAAGTTATGAAATTTTGTGATATAAACAATTTTTCTGATTTCTGAAGGAAAAATTCATATTTAAGTAATTTCAGATTCAAGTTTTATCTTGTACGTAGCAGGGTAGGTCAGTAATCAAGTGTTAAGACACTCCTTTCTCTGATTTTCACACAAATTCAAAACATTGTATTATTTATTGTTTCTTTAATACATTATTTTCATCAAGGCAATTGTTTTGTGAAATTTAACGCTACGTTATATATCAATTAAAGTTAAAATTTTCGTTAATTCAATATATGAAACAATCGGACGAACAATGTCTCGAAAGGCGGAAAGCGATGACCGGTGCTTGGTATCTTCACTCAAATTTAGGAAAATGATCTTGACAATCGGACAGACGGACAACATACCACTATAAGCGTTCCTTTTTTTCCTTTAGACGTACGGTTTTCTAAAAAGGAACAAATAAATAACTAAGAAAGTATAAGTCAAAAAGTAGCGGTAGCCGACGATAGACCGCAATAACACGATTTACGTATATCAAAAGCTTTTCAGAATAAAGCTCGTGTAAAAGCTCTAAGCCACGTCAAATGCAGAGACGGTTGCACCCAGTGCATTTTGTTTTATTTTATAACCTCTATGAAAATTTATCTCAGAGATACTTTCAATTCTTGATATTTTTAGAATATCATATCTTTTTTATGTTATATAAAAATTTAAAGCTCTCTATAAAATAATAATTACTGACAAGACTTTTGAAGCTATTATGGCCCAGTGGGATAATCCCAGTCCCATAAGAACGGACACTCCGTTCTTCGCTTTTCCGAGTGGGTTCTCAACACTGGGTTCTCTCTGTCCCCCTTCATATACATATTAAGCCGAAATAAAAATGACAATAATTACAAAAGAAAAAGATATATTTTAATTAATTCTAACATTTTTCTAACATTTAAATTGTCAAAGTAAATAGACGATTCCTTCTGTGATTTCGTATAATGTATATTCTATATATAAATCTAATATTTAAGTTAGAAAAATTTGTTACGTAACTTGTAGAGTAGTTTTTCACAGATAACGTTCTTTAAATTTATATAAGGTTATTTATTTATTAGAATTGTAAATGGATTCAATAAATTTTAGTGAAGAAAAAATATATTTTTTTCATTTCACATGATTAATTAGAAGATAAATTGTTATTTTTATTAATTTAAAAAAGAAAAAACTTCTTTCATCTCGAATCTACCAAATAAGGCAAAGTTTATATTTTTACCAATGAATGTTAGTCAGTTAGTACTGTATATATATAAATTAAGTATATTTTTATTAAATAATTTATTCGTCGTAATTAGGACCCGCTAGTTAGAATAAATTATTCATATTTCAAATTTGGAAAGAGTAGAGACTGAAGTGATTTATCACTAACCCTCCCATATAATAAAACATAGAATTTTGAACCTATCGTTACAAAGAAGCGTTAGCCATAATACGTCAGCTTGTTTTAATACTGTGCCCATATATCGCTTGGACGCTCTATAAAATGGACGGAAAAGTTTATCGCTTCGGAGTACCGTTAATATTAGATTATATTGTTGTACATATATGTAGGTATGAATGCCACCAAGGCCCAGTTATTGTTAATTTGATCATATGGTAGTAAGTTCCATTCCTGATCGAGAAATAATATTATATATACATATTTTGTACTAGTTAACCGGGTTTACGTGGACTTTATAAGCCTTTCTATGCTAATTTAATTTAGTATTTAATAGTGGTACATTTATAAAGCAAACCAGCCTTTCTAGTTTTCGTTGAGGTCATAAGGACCGGAGGAAGGCAGGGTCACATCAGGTGTTCAAGATTTTCAATTTTCCTTTAAAATGTGTTTATTAATTTTTTTTCGAAGGCGCCATATTCCTCTCTTAAGGTACTGCTGGGGTGCCAGGGATTTTAGACCTATAAATATATTATAACACATAACGAAAAAGCGCACAAACAGATGACGAAAATATATATAATAATGTATTTTATATGCAAATGTTTGCCATTCTTGGCATTATTCTAATACTAATACATGTAAGTTACATATCAATATACTACATAAGATATTGTAAGAGTCAAGAAAAAAAATAAACTATAGAATCATATCCGTCTATAATAACGGAATACATATTATATAATATTTATATTGTATCTATGTATGTATGTAGATATTTGGCTATTGTATATAGAACAATAAACATTAGAACCTAGAGTTAAGAAACTAGAAAAGGAGTATGTTCCCAAACAAAAATTCTATCCCCTGGGTGTGAATCGAACCCACCACCTGTTTACAGCTAGACCTACCTAGTTATTGTAACAAAGTAAATGTATCATCTGTCATTCTCTGAAAAATATACGTGTATATTCTGCTGTGCTTATTTTACACAATAAAAAATACGCCATTATCGTAGAACAGAACAGAACAATAAAAAATATAAAAAAAAATTAAAGTGATAGACAATAGAGTTAGTAGAGATTGCAAAGGACTCAAGGTCAGTTACTACATATAAAAAAGAAAAAAAAATAAAGCATTTGTTGCTTATATAATAAAAAAAAATACTGAATTACGTATACATTTTATGAACTTTGATTTTGAAAAACTCTTACGTACTCTACGTCTTTGGTTAAGACCATATACATGCAAAATGAACAATACTGTTAGGCTAAGAGCGGTATATCTAAGCCTATTATCCATCTTCAGTATAGCGATGAATGTATGCAACTGCAGGTTTCAGGAATATCTTCTTACTAGGCATTGTTTGTTTTATGAAATTAATACTACTATATAAAAAGTCTTAGTGAAAGTAAGTAAAAAAGAAAAAAAAATATAACTAATCGATAATAATAAATTAATAATGTATATATATATATATATATATATATATATATATATATATATATATATATATATATATATATATATATATATATATATATATATATATATATATATATATATATATATATATATATATATATATATATATATATATATATATTTGGTTTCTTTAAACATTTCATTAAACTTCTTTCAAGTTTACACTTTATGCTGAAATAACTCCATTTTTATTATTAGCTTAAATATACTCCGTTCTCCGCTTTTGACCCAGATTCCACATATTTTATTATTTATTATTTTTTAATACATATTCACATATTAAAATTTTTTTCACTTAGTGTTTATTTAAAAATATATATTTTAATATATCTTTTATATAGGTAGAACGACATCTTCATCCTTCGGTATGTGGTATTGATTATATCCAGCTATCCGTATATGTTTATTCACAGAATAGTACAAAACAAAAACCTAACGAGACGTATCCATATATATTTTATGTACATACATAAAGAAATTTATTCATATGTCATAATCAATCAAACCATATCTGTGATATGAAACTGACATTTAATAGTAGACGGCCTGGATGCTGCGCACTAAAGATCGTATGACGTGATCCCATATACGCCAATTGATTTTATTTCATCTTGGATAATGTCAAGTATGGCAATAATAAAATTTACTGAGTGATATTTCAAGTTAATATTGTTTAATATATACCTTCACGGTTTATCCCTAGCGGGGTAGTCATGAAGGTTCCCCCCCTATATACCTCTTGTGCCTCGTCGACTGTTATTAACTTCCTCATATATGCCCTTCCTCCAGTATCATCGTTTCTGTGTTGTTGAAGGTATATATGTATGTTTAAAAATATAAGATAGCTCATTCTGCCTAGGCCTACCTTGCTATATGCGGGATAAAATGCTAATATGAAAAAAAAATTGACTACAAATAAAAAAAAATAAGATGTGATTGAATTATCACTTGGTTTGGTTATTGTTTCAATTTCTACCATACAAAATTACTTGTAAAAAATACCTAAAGTATCCTATTTTAGCTTGTAATCAAGCTTTAATTAAGTTTTGGGTCATTTGAACAGCCAGCAGCGAAACTAGCGGTTACGTGGTCTCCATACGTGCATAGCTATGTAATGTATGTAACATATCGGATTTTGTATGCTCAATGTAAATCTACCCCTGTAGTGAAAATAAACTTGTATAAATACCTTTTTATTTATTTACTCGTGCCGTTATTAATTGACAATTTAATATATTCGTTACTAAACAAGCTACACAATAATAGGAAAAAGAAATTATATTAAATAAAAAAAAAGTAAACTTATATTTTTTATTTAAGATTTTTTACCAACGGCTTGATAAAATTAAGAATTGTGTATGTCTAATGACACACTAAGTGCCGGAGGTAGCGCTGATAGCAGGTATGTGATCGAACATATAAAACTATGTAAAAGGTCAACGATGTCAATTCTAACACAATCAAACACAAAAAAATTTTGTTATTCACTTATAGAATGATATGTATATTGAGACATATATATTTTTGTACATATACATTGTGTTAAGATTTTCCATACAATCAATGTGACATTTTTAGACTTTGACTAAGAGACTATCCTATTAACTTTTCAGCTATCAGTACATAGAAACATTCTACCTGTACCTATTTAACAGCATATTTACAGAGAAAGTGATTATCAGTTTTATTATTACTACCTACCGTGCTATATACGGGATAGCTTCACGCTGTATCCCGCATATAGCAAAGTATGCAGAGGGTAAACTGAAAGGGTAGGCTGAAACCAATTTAATTTATTAAGTTACTGATTTACAGTTCTCCACAACAATAACTTTGAAATACTTAAAAAAGTATTTCAAAGTTATTGTTGTGGAGAACATAAAAAAATAAATGTACAATATATTATTCTTACCACAAATGTAGGAGACAGCCTAACTTGACGCGAAGCTAGATTATCTTCGCTGTACCAGCCTCGCTAAAGGTGTCTGCCAAATTGGTTTTTTTTTTGTTTCAAAAGCGGTGAAATGCAAATGATTTCGTTCAAATGTTTATCGCTACAACATCAAACGTAACGTTATGTACTGTGATAATGTATTTTATATATATATATATATATATATATATATATATATATTATATATATATATATATATATATATATATATATATATATATATATATATATATATATATATATATATATATATATATATATATATATATATATATATATATATATATATATAGCCAGTGTGGCTTTGGCAAATTTTTACACCAAGCTGTCATTTAATTAAATATGTGGCAATTTGCAAAACTTTGCAATCTCATAGGCTGTGTTGATTCAGGACCGAATAAATAATATATTTTTTTATTTTTTTTAATTTGATCTCAATTATAATGTCTAATAATGTTGTTAACAATAATCATATATCGATAATGTACATCATTAACTCTCCCCATGGCTTGTCCAATATATAAATACAAAATAATATATAAAATGGTCTCTCTTACTCAATAATAGAATGATTTCTATAGCCATTCAAGTCTCTTGTCGTCCCTACTTTCTGATAATTGACGTACACGTGGATAGTTATATAAAAAGTTAATGCTAAATCCCATTTTACCTATGATGTATGTATATATTTATAAAAATCTATACATATAACAAAAATGTAAGTGTTGTCTGTACATACACACACATATATATATATATATATATATATATATATATATAATATATATATATATATATATATATATATATATATATATATATATATATATATATATATATATATATATATTGGGCGGAGAGTGAGTAACTGAGTGTCTTAACACTAATTTATTAACCCTTGACCCTGACTCTGACCCTGATAGAGGCCATATTCCTCTCTCAAGGTACTGCTGGGGTGCCAGGGATTTTAGACCTATAAAATATATTATAACACATAACGAAAAAGCGCACAACAGATAGACGAAAATAATAATAATAATAATGTTTATTTTATATGCAAATGTTTGCCATTCTTGGCATTATTCTAATACTAATACATGTAAGTTACATATCAATATACTACATAAGATATTGTAAGAGTCAAGAAAAAAAATAAACTATAGAATCATATCCGTCTATAATAACGGAATACATATTATATAATATTTATATTGTATCTATGTATGTATGTATGTAGATATTTGGCTATTGTATATAGAACAATAAACATTAGAACCTAGAGTTAAGAAACTAGAAAAGGAGTATGTTCCCAAACAAAAATTCTGTCCCCTGGGTGTGAATCGAACCCACCACCTGTTTACAGCTAGACTAGGTAGCTAGTTATTGTAACAAAGTAAATGTATCATCTGTCATTCTCTGAAAAATATACGTGTATATTCTGCTGTGCTTATTTTACACAATAAAAAATACGCCATTACCGTAGAACAGAACAGAACAATAAAAAATATAAAAAAAAAATTAAAGTGATAGACAATAGAGTTAGTAGAGATTGCAAAGGACTCAAGGTCAGTTACTACATATAAAAAAGAAAAAAAAAAATAAAGCATTTGTTGCTTATATAATAAAAAAAATACTGAATTACGTATACATTTTATGAACTTTGATTTTGAAAAAAATCGTACGTACTCTACGTCTTTGGTTAAGACCATATACATGCAAAATGAACAATACTGTTAGGCTAAGAGCGGTATATCTAAGCCTATTATCCATTTTCAGTATAGCGATGAATGTATGCAACTGCAGGTTTCAGGAATATCTTCTTGCTAGGTTTGTTTTATGAAATTAATACTTACTATATAAAAAAGTCTTATGAAAGTAAGTAAAAAAGAAAAAAAATATAACTAATCGAAATAAATTAATAATGTATATATATATATATATATATATATATATATATATATATATATATATATATATATATATATATATATATATATATATATATATATATATATATATATATATATATATATATATATATATATATATATATATATATATATATATATATATATATATATATATATATATATATATATATATATATATATATTTGGTTTCTTTAAACATTTCATTAAACTCTTTCAAGTTTACACTTTATGCTGAAATAACTCCATTTTTATTATTAGCTTAAATATACTCCGTTCTCCGCTTTTGACCCAGATTCCACATATTTTATTATTTATTATTTTTTAATACATATTCACATATTCAAATTTTTTTTCACTTAGTGTTTATTTAGAAATATATATTTTAATATATCTTTTATATAGGTAGAACGACATCTTCATCCTTCGGTATGTGGTATTGATTATATCCAGCTATATGTATATATATATATATATATATATATATATATATATATATATATGTATATGTATATATGTATATATGTATATATATATTGTATATATATATATATATATATATATATATATATATATATATATATATATATATATATATATATATATATATATATATATATATATATATATATATATATATATATATATATATATATATATATATATATATATATATATATATATATATATATATATATATATATATATATATATATATATATATATATATATATATATATATATATATATAGCCAGTGTGGCTTTGGCAAATTTTTACACCAAGCTGTCATTTAATTAAATATGTGGCAATTTGCAAAACTTTGCAATCTCATAGACTGTGTTGATTCAGGACCGAATAAATAATATATTTTTTTATTTTTTTTAATTTGATCTCAATTATAATGTCTAATAATGTTGTTAACAATAATCATATATCGATAATGTACATCATTAACTCTCCCCATGGCTTGTCCAATATATAAATACAAAATAATATATAAAATGGTCTCTCTTACTCAATAATAGAATGATTTCTATAGCCATTCAAGTCTCTTGTCGTCCCTACTTTCTGATAATTGACGTACACGTGGATAGTTATATAAAAAGTTAATGCTAAATCCCATTTTACCTATGATATATGTATATATTTATAAAAAATCTATACATATAACAAAAAATGTAAGTGTTGTTTGTACATACACACACACACATTATATATATATATATATATATATATATATATATATATATATATATATATATATATATATATATATATATATATATATATATTATATATATATATATTGGGCGGAGAGTGAGTAACTGAGTGTCTTAACACTAATTTATTAACCCTTGACCCTGACTCTGACCCTGATAGAGGAAATATCGTGAGTCTATTAATTTAATTTTATATTTTGTTTTATCTTAAGGTATAGTGTAGTGGTAATGTAAACTCGATAATTGGGTTGCGATCTCCACACTGGAGAATGAGTTATATTTATTTGTCAATATGTCAAATTCAAGCGTAAAATGGTGAACGGAGGTACCTTCTTGCTATATATATATATATATAGTTAATATATATATATATATATATATATTATATATATATATATATATATATATTCCTTTACAACTTTACATCCCACTACCACCACAACGTTCATATTCAATACATACCCAACAATAACATCTTCAAGATTAAATATTACTAGACTATAAATAATCTGCAATATCATACTACGCCTGGAATAGATTACTAGAAATCCAATTTGTTACGTTTAAAGGATGCATGCATTAATATTCTCTCGACATTTCGAAACATCCGTTTTAGTTCTGGCCTCATTTTCCAGGGCCGACCCCTAGGTATTGTAAAATGTAAATCCTACGACGAGATCATTGCGGTGCAATTGAGTATATATGTATATATTTAATATGATCCTCATTTAGAGTAATGGATGCCGTCGTGGCGCAGCGGTCCAAGGTCTGACTGTAAACGTGAATAGTTGTGTATTTGACTCTGGGGAGAATTAATTATTTTCAATTTTCTCGCTCTGGTAACAAGATAAAGCGCAGCGTTGAGTTCCGCCACTCAACATGCAATGCAATTGGGCGGAGAGTGCGTAACTGAGTGTCTTAACACTAATTTATTAACCCTTGACCCTGACTCTGACCCTGATAGAGGAAATATCGTGAATCTATTAATTTAATTTTATATTTATGTTTTATCTTTAGGCCATCATAGTATAATGGTAATGTAAACTCGATAATTGTGGTTGCGATCTCCACACTGGAGAATGAGTTATATTTATTTGTCAATATGTCGAATTCAAGCGTAAAATGGTGAATGGAGTACCTTCTTGTTATTTCTTTTTGCCTTTCCTATATATGGTATAAAACGTGAAGCAAAAATAAATAGTATCACATTCTTGATTTGGTTTTTTTTAACCAATCAGATCGATTTCTGATGGAAAGACAAGAATAGTCAGTGACTAAACATGTACACGCGTAGTGCCAAATCGCATTTTAAAACATTCTACATTCTTAATTGTATTCAATTAGCCTACTATGTCTAGCTGCAAAATTATAGGCCAAAATGCCAACATCTAGCATTCTCATATTTAAAGCCCTTTGTCTTCTATAGTGCACACTTCGATATCTGCATAATTAATGACGTGGCGAGGTTGCAGTCACATTACGCCTTAGCAGAAATAGTTTAGACATTGTATCGATAGTATTAAGTTAAAATACATTTGTTGTACCGACTTTTATAAATATCTATACCCAGTGGAGAATATTTTTTTTCTAAAAGTAAATATATGAAAATTAACGCAGCGGCATTCGAAACGGATCCTCATGGCTTGGACGGTGTCCATGAGGCGCGATTTTTATATATTTTCTGTAAGGGTTTTTCTGTAAGGGTAGAAACTAGTTGGAACATTTTCCGTATATATAAATATAAGTGATATAGTACGTTAGTAAATATAATATTTATAAAATTAAAAGGGGTCTTGATATTATGATTCTTAATATTCCCTATAATCTAACGTAAGACATTCGACCTAGTTCAAGGCGATTGATTGGATGGAATATTGGCAGCCTCCGCCGACTCCTAACGAGGTCACATCCTGTGAAATGGTCGGGTATTGCTTATATATATATATATATATATATATATATATATATATATATATATATATATATATATATATATATATATATATATATATATATATATATATATATATATATATATATATATATATTTAATATAAATAATTCAAATTAAAATTATAAATTTTACTTAATCGAAGTTGTTTGCTTGCTATTGTAATTGCACGGTTTTTCCCTTACAGCGCAATTGCCAGAGAATACTGGCAAAACATTTTGTTCTATGCCATCCATCTAAATTCGAGATACATCGTGTCTTTCGGCAAAACTTAACAACATATATTAAAAAATACTTAAAGAAAACTTATAAAAAAGCGGCAAGCGGGATTTGAGCCCACGCCTGATGGAAGCCGTCCAAGACGAAGAAAGTCGGTTCCCAAGTGCCACGGGTTCAAGTTTTGCTGCGTTCTAATTTTTACGTTTTCTTAAAGTGTTAATTCTATCCTTAGTGAATAAACCCTTTAGGAATCACATAAATAACGTATATATAAGCACATGACATGGATAGTAAGGAAACCTTATAAAATAAATTGTATAGATTCTACATGACCTGATGAGTCATGTATTTAAAAACATATTGACTCATTTTTTATTATATCAAGTAATTTTTATTCGTCAAGTTATGTACAAATGTCAGTTTTGTCAGTTATGTCACATGTGAAGAATTTTGTTATAGCTCGCTTGTAGCCGTTCTTCGCTTCGCCTACGTGGTTTACTCTAATAGGTATAATATGCATGTATTGTACATATTTAATATTTATTTAAATAAGTGGTTTTATTTTTTACTTTCAAATCACTTTGTTTATCTAAAATAGTGTGAAATGTATGTAACATTTAATCTGGACGAAAACCAATCGCGTCTGGACTTCGTGGACTTCAGGATAAAAAGTAGCCTATGTATTGCTCCACAACCTCCCGGACTGAGTTTAGTTCGGACAAAGAGAAACCGAAAGACAAAAATTAAATTTATTATTTATTTATTATTTATTATATTTATTAAATAATTCTTAGTGCTTTAGAAACTTGTAAATACCTATATGCACTTAAAATAGAACACAGTTCACAGACGGAAACTTCAATTTTATTTATATGTATAGATATAGATGATCCTTATATTGTAATAACTTAAAAAACATCAGTCTTAACTTAAAAAGGATGAAATATTATTTTTTTCGTTCCGCTTTAAATTGTAGCAGATAGAGAGAACCAAGTGTCAAAACACTCCGCTCTGTACTTTCCGCTTGAACTCGAGACATTGTGTGTTGATTTGCAGAACTCAACGCCACATTTCATTTACCAGATAATTTATATGAAAATAAATAATTCAAGCGAGTAGGCTTTACTAATTATACCCATACACTATTTTATGAATAATAATTTAATATAAAGAATAAACATATAAAACTACGAATTCGTGTGTGTGACACAAAAAGTTACACACACATACATATTTCTATACATTCCTAGATGATCGTATAGGAACAATAAAATTCTGCAATAAAATCGCGATAGATATCTTTATTTCAATTTGTACTCTCCCCTATACGTAAGGAAAATCTCAGAAAGCTTCCCCTAGCGATTTGTTATGTAATATCGAATGCTTCATGTCTTTTCATAGTAGTTGTAAGTATATCTTTATACTGGGTGTAGTGAAACACTTCACGTTTAACTTGAAGTACATTTATGTTATACAGAACATAAATCAAATATCGATGTAGCTATAACTATAATATAACTTCTCGATGTTCTCTGGGTGTTATTCTCATAAGAACGGTCGATCATATATTTATACTTTTTTTTAATAATAAAAAAAATTATGTTAACGGCGCTATGATATGATGTTTTTTGCCTATGATGGCCATAGTGTCTGATTGTAAGTATGGTGGTTGATGGTTCTGGTTTGGGTCCTTACTCGAATCAATGAATAAATTTCAACTCTAAACTTTTCCATGAGGAAATGTCGTGTTAAGTTCCGCTACTTGACATGCGATGAGGTTAAGAGAAGAGATTAATAAAAAGTTCTTTCTGTTTACCCTGCTACATATGGGTGGAACCCATCTGACTAAATCAGAAAAAAATGAATACCTACTTATAACATTGAAAAATGGAATCACTGAATACAAAGATAGCTTCGCTGCCAAAAAAAATGCATGTAAAGATAAGTATAATAACAATGAGTTAATTGAATCCAATACGAGAACGATATTTAAACTTAAACATTCAGGATTCTTCTGCTCTAGTTATAATATTGACAAGTCAACATATATAAAAAAATACTCCGTAACTAAATAGCTGATACACACACACAACACTGAACGAAAAAGTCTGAAATTGGGCACGTGGTAGAGTTGAGCAAGTCTGACTGTTCACTTCGACTCCCACTAGTTAAATGTTATTATTTAAAGAATACTCATTTCGTCGATAAATAGTTATTATATCTGCTTTTATTACGTCCACTACTGGACATAGGGATGGCCCAAGGATCTCCTGGCATCGTGTGTCGTCCAGTTTGTGGCTGCCACTCGAGAAACTAAGCCCTAAAGGTCTCCTCGCTATGTGTCCCGTCCACTATCATTTCAGCTAAGAAATTCTTCGAGCAATGTTGCTTACTTTTGTTCTGCTATAGATCTCATCATTTCTGATTCTATCACGTAGGGAAATTAACTGTCAGTTAAACATTGACACAAAAATTAAATTAATTCTCTAAAATTGGCTGAAATATCTCTCTCAGTCTCCCATTATAATAGAGTTAATTTAGTTAAAAATATACAAGATTTCTACAAGGCTCCTTGGATAATTATATAATATATAGACAAAGTTGCTTAGAAAAGCTTGTGTTAAATACGATACACTATCCGATATCGACGGAGCAAGGCTTAAATGTGACGGCATATTTCACATATTAATATGACGTTCGCGCCTCGAAGTCTTATTAACTTCGGAACCGGCATATGAAGGATTTAATGAAAGACATCCTACTTACGTTTCAATTAACATTGAAATATTTATATATTTTCATTTATTTTGTGTCTATGTAATAGTGGTGGGTATTTTTTTATTTCTATCTTCACTTTACATTGTTTTTATTTTTTTCACACATACGGCTTATGCGGCATTGAGATTCACCATTCTATACGCAATGTCTCAAATGTAGAAACGGGAGAACAGAGTGTCTTGATTCTAGATTCTCTCTACTTTTATATACTCTACTTTTATATACTTATACTCTAAGTATCATAAATAAGTACATATTTTGTTTCCCATGGCGCAAATGAGGCATACTATATATAATATTAGGTACAATAATAAATAATGCCGAATTTTAAATTATCTTTATAAATCCAATGGATACTACATACATATACATACATAGATACATACATACATATCTTCACGCTTTATCCCTAGCGGGGTAGTCAGGGACCGGAACGCCAAACGCTGCGGTCCCTGCATACCTCTTTCGCCTCGTCCACTGTCATTAACCTCTTCATACATGCTCTCCAGGGAGTACTCTTACCGCTCAATTTGCGGTATATATCTTTTTTACCATTCTTTTGTCACTCATTCTCTCGACTTGAGCACGTTCTTCTTTATTCTCACTGTGACATCCTCGCTAGTACCAACCATTCTGTGAATCTCCTCGTTGCGGATTCGGTCAGTTTAGCTGACTCCGCATATCCTCCGAAGAGATTGCATCTCCACAGCATTCATCTGTCTTTAATTCTTCTTCTCTCAGGTTTTACTGCCATATAACAGCGTCGGCACCAGAAATACATTATGTACGGCCAACCGTGCAGATGCACTGAAGCTTAGCTGTCTCAAAAATGCAGCTAAGGCATCGTTCATTCTGTTACCGGCAGCGAAACACCTTTTCACATCCATTTCGTATCTTCCATCTCTACTTAACATATTTCTCAGGTATACTGCCTCATTCACTTGTTCACAAAAATCTTACTGGAATTCATCTATTTCAAATATCAGAATCTTTGTGTTACTTGAATTCATGCTTAGACTATTATTTTCACACCCAACTTTCAGAATGGTGACCAATGCCTATAACTCGCAGTCTGATGATGGTATAAGCATATATATATATATATATATATATATATATATATATATATATATATATATATATATATATATATATATATATATATATAAGTAAGACCCATAAAAAAGAAGTCAGAAGTCTCTATATACTTTGCTACAAAGTCTTGCCCTCGCGTCAATGGATCTTAAAACTTCTTATTAAGTAGTTTCTTGTCGCTGTTATAGTTTTTTAATTTTTAATTCTAATTGAAAGTTTGGAAAATAAATTTCTTCATATAACGTTACCTCATAATAACTTCGCTACTTCACAGAGAAAATTAAAAATATTAAGCGCTTAAAACAGAAATTGTATCCAATGAGAAAATTTTACAACCGAGAGCTTTCGCTAGAATTGGTCCTAAACAATATCGCTTGTAATAAGGTCGTAACAATCCTATATTGATAGAATAAAACTATAGAAATGAAGGTTATTGCTTAACTTTTACGTGTATATATACATATACAGATAACAAAGCTTAGAACTATTTGGATATTAGCTATGAGACTTGGGGCTTTCATCCTCTTTTTTTCTACTTCGCTCGCTAACTTCCCATTCGATTCGCTTCCTGTTATCTAATAACATAAAAAAAATAAGGAGAGCGATATATTTTTTTGTATCAGGCAATTCTTGATTTGACAATGATGAGAAAAATCACGCACATGCTACTTTTTATATAATAGAAAGATGTGGTATGATATTATAGCACAAGCGTAGCTATCCTGTATAAAATCTAATTGATATTAATTCACTTATTTGTTTGTATTTGGTTACTTCTCTTTCATCATTTTTTTACATCTCAAAAAACAAATTCCAAATTTTACTTTGGTAAAATAGAGGCGCAGCGGTATACCGGTTGTGGGTTCAATTCCCACTCAGGGACGCGAATTTTCTGCGTTGAGATCCGCCAGTCAACACGCGGAAGTTAACACACTCTGCCTACTACTATATGTATCAAATTGCATATTAGCAACTAAGCCTAGTTAGCAATAAATGAAGGTGGTTAGAAATAATATTTAACGTTATTTGAAACGCACCTTACTTTATGAGATAAACACAAAAAAATAGCTTAAAATCGCATTATTATTCGCTAGGTGACGAATCCAGCTTATTTTTTTGTTTTGCCAAAGTAAGGAAAAGCTTGAGTAAGTTTCACGACTACAACTGTCGCGTAGACTTAAAGATGTCACTCCACCTGTCAATTCTCCTAGCTAAAATAGTATATAATCTGTATTTAATTATGGTATTATTAAAGAGTTTTTTGTCTTGACCCCAAAAATATTCGGTTAACGTCCTCGTTAGCTCGACGACATCCATTAAGCGCAATCATTAATTATCAACCTTCAAAAAAAAATTAACTTCCCCTCATTCTTTTCCGCTTCTGAGAATTTTTCTTCAAAAAATTGTTTAATCAACCTTCCATTTCCATACTAAGTAATTAAGACAAAACTTTGTTTAATTTACGAAAACAGATACCGTTGATATTTCAATCGTTCTTGGTTCTTATTTTTTATTGAAGCTTGAATCATTTCTAGATACAGCATCTAGAAATCTATTAAAAATTTTATTATTAATTTAAAGAAAACCGTGGACCGTCGTAGCATCTAGTAACATAGTGTTAAGACACTACGTTCCCCGCTTTCCGCATTTCGAGCTATTGCGTATTGAGTGGCGGAACTCAATGCCGCGCTTCTACCTTGTCGCCAGAACAGAGAAAATGAAAATATTTCATTCTCCCCGAGTGAGAATCGAGCTCAGATGCCGTAGTTCTGATCAATGATCCCAAGCTAAAATACTGAAATATTAGTTTTTGTATTAAAAAGTAAGCTAAGTAAGATATACTTGAATAAAGTGTAATTTTAACTATTTTGCTTGTAACCGAGTACCAATATCTCTGTAAAGGAGTTGTTACGTGATCATCAAATGACCTGCAAACTTATATCTAAGTAAAATATGTTATTCTGATACTTAACTAAAATATTTTGCTTTAATTCATATTAAAAAAAATATTATACTTAAGGATCCACTTAGAATGAACAAGTTAAGATTTTTTTAACCTTTTTAGGTGCCTCTTAAGGACTGCTAAGTTGAACCTCTTAAAGCTTTTATCGCTATGACTTAATTTTAAGTATATATATATGTAACTAAAAACATCTTGATTTACTATGCCCCTTCTACTTTTGGATGAGTATCAAAACGTCATATGTCAAATTATAATCTGCATTATAATCGTAATCGTATGTAAATATTTTTTTTTGATAAAAGAAGCTTACATATGCGTATTTGCTTTAAGTTTAAAATGCGACTAAGAAATTTAAAAATGTGAATTATATAATAGACTAATTCTATTATATAATTCATATTTTTAAATTTCTTAGTTGCATTTTAAACTTAAAGCAAATACATATGTAAGCTTCTTTTATCAAAAAAAATATTTACAAGCCAAAAAGTACTATGTTTTTTAAATAAAGATTATTTTTTATATTATCGTATTTGAAGCAACCTTAAAATTTCTGAGTTCTAACCTCACTGAAACGTCGCAAATGTTGTAACGAAAAGTGGAGCTTGATTCATGTCAATATTATCGACATATATATAAATAACATTGTTTATCTCGAAGAACTTACACGTTTACATTGTGTGTTTATTCCAAGAACAAACAAAAATGATTTAGTCGATTTCTATATACAGATGTTTTAGAGTAAGCTAAATGTAGGCTTTTCTTGGCTTTACTCTTTGTTTTTGACTTTCCGCCCAATAAATTGTGTTACTATATAATCTATAAGAAACTAATAAGTGAAAATTACTAATAAGTCACAACTACCACAAATCAGCATGACAGTCCTAAAATACATATTTCCGATACTAGCTTTCCAATCCTGTTCTAAATATACTTTTTTTTTGTTTTTTAATTATTTATTGTACATTAAAAAAGAATTATATGGCCAACAGGCGGGCTTAATGCTAAAGAGCATTTTCTCCTAACCAACCCGGTTATGTGGTTAATAAATATAGGTATATGTACAAAAATAACTAAAAAAACATAATATGAACATAACATACGAGTAATAAAAAAAATTAAATAATAATAAATACACATATTAATAATATTATATACTATACTTATACAAATTACCAATATCCATATAAATTTATTTATTTAGCCCCTTGACTGGGTGAGAGAATTGATCTACATTGATTATTATATTATAAGATATCTCTCAGCTCAGTGTGCCTGTTGGCAAAAGCCTCCTCCAGTTGTGTCCAATGTGTACGGTCTTGAGCAACTCTTCTCCATTTGGAACCCGCAGTAAATTTTAAGGGACTTAAGGGACCAATATCTTTTCCACCTATTCGCGATTCTTTTATTTATTTCTTAAGTTGTTTGGTCCTTGGGGGAAATTATCCGACCCAAGTATCAAAACTCTTCGACATATACTAATTGTTGTCCCTGAATTTCTATGGGTTCCATCTTTGAGTTGGTCTCTCGAGCTTCATTAGATTTTCTTTCAGCAGAACCAGGTCATCTGCCAGTCTTAAATGGTTTAGCTTCCTCCCATCTATGTTTAGTCCTAGATGATTCCAGTCCAAATTGCAAAAGATACTCACTAAAACTGCTGAAAACATGTTTGGGGACAGAGGGTCCCCTTGTCTAACTCCTCGCTTTATTCGGAATTCTTTGTCCAAGACTTCTAATTGGATTTTTGCTTTACTATTTGCATATATATTTTTGATGATGTTGATATATGTTGCTGGAATACCTTGCGTTTCTAAACTCTCCCATATTGCCTTATGGCTAATGCATTCAAAAGCCTTTTTATAGTCTATAAAGACTATGTACAATGTTTTATTAAATTCATTGTACTTTCCAATTATTTGTTTAAGTGTGTAGATGTGGTCTATCGTTGAAAAGTTCCGTCTGAAGCCGGCTTATTCTATTGGTTGGTTCTCATCCAGTTTTATAGATATTATTCCCAAAATTATCTATGCAAATATTTTGTACACATTCGACATAAGGCTTATTGGTCGGTAGTTCGCGATGTCGTCTTTTGCGCCTTTTTTGTGTAGTAGAACTATATACGAAGTGTCTCATTGTGTTGGTATATATCTATATACCACTATACTTTTCAAAATTTGGTTGAACATCTTTGTAAGGATTGGAACTAATTTTTTTGAGATTTTATGGCCTTTTCCACTTCATTCTGTAGAATATCCGGTTCCCATTCTGACTGGTTGTCTATTGTTCTATCATTTGATGCTTGTATAGGTGAGTGTCTATGTAATTCTTTGTTTGAATATAGTTCCTTGTAGAATTCTGTGGCTCGTTTGTGTATACCTTTTCTGTTCGTGATGGTATCGTCATTTTCTTTTTTCTTTAATTTGGGTATCCATTCTTTCCCAGTTTCTTCAAGAGCATTTAAAGCTTTCCTTACACTTTCCGTTCTCATAATTTGCACCTCTTGTCCTTTATTTTTAGGATCTCTCCTCATACATGTTCTGATTTGTTTGCTTATATCGGTAATAGTTTTTATGTTTTCTTTTTTTTTCCCTTGAGCTAGTATGGCTTTTCTGCGATCTATAAGTTGGATGGTCTCAACGCTGAACAGAAATTTGTTTTTGCTTTCCAGTGGCAGTGAGTTGATTTTCCAGTTTTTCATAGGTATTGGTGATATCTGTTTCCTTTTCATAACTCATGTCTTGTAGTGTTTCTGTTAGCGACTGGCCAATTTCTTTGAAAGTCTTAGCTGTGATATTGGCTGGGCTACGAGAGGTAATGTTCTTTTTTGCTTTTCTTGGTGGGGCTGATAGAATTGTACTTCTGATCATTCGATGATTCGTATTGAAGTTAAGTTTTAAAATTACACTTGTATTTGTAAATGCCTTGGGAGAGTTAGTTATTATGTAATCTATTTCGTTCTTGTAACTCCAATCTGGTTAACTCCAGGTCCATTTATTTTTTGGTTTCTTTTTGAACAAAGTATTCATTAGAGTTAAGTTATGTTCTAGCAAAAATTCAATATGCAATATATATTTATGTATATATATATATATATATATATATATATATTATATATATATATATATATATATATATATATATATATATATATATATATATATATATATATATATATATATATATATATATTTAAAAATCATTTGCGATACAAAAAGACAAAATTATAAAGAATGTAATAATAAAGCGTACATATAAAGTTCAAAACCAACCAAAGATTGTAACCCATTTGTCCAAGTTCAATTCAAGTACATAAATGTTTCTCTATATAATATGAGATAGAAAAGTCTCATAATTTTGTTATAGGACCTTAATATAGATCACATTGCATTACTAAAGCTACATATACGTAAATTATATTCTTTATATTAAATATAAACATATTTCTTGTAAAATTTATACTTTGCGATTTTCATATCATGGAAAGAAGTTGAAAGATGGCGTACGTTTAATCATACGACGTATCGAATTTCACATTAACCATATGCTCGACTTATCTGAAGTAAAATTATTTTGAATAATTTATTCCATTTAAATAAAAATGTTGTAACATTTTTCCTTTTGGAGTTATGACGGTTACATATATTTTATATGAAAACGATATAAACTTTTTACCTGTGAGCACGAAAATGCAGTTAGTTAGGATATTGCTAATACCTATTATAGATCTTTGGTGATGTTTGCCGCCTGGATATGAATGACGAACTCATGAACAAGAGTAGAACAAAGAGTGGAACGTATATATATATATATATATATATATATATATATTATATATATATATATATATATATATATATATATATATATATATTTAGCATCACGAATGGAAGGCAGAGAAAACCTAGTGTCGAGACACTTTGTATTAAATATAATGCGTGTCTAGTGGCGGAACTCAACGCCGAGTTTTGATTAACCAGAGCAGCAAAATTATTATACTACCCCCGAAGTTGCAGGAGATAACCAGTTCATAAATAAAGCTGAAATTTATGAATGAGCTTTAGTACTAAAATCGTATATTCAAGTAACTTTGAAGTGAAGCAGACGCTCGAATAAACAACTACGTGACAGCCATTCACAACGTGACGCTACAAATCAAAACTTTTGATTCCATGTGAAGTATGTGATATTTAAAATCATGACTAGTTTATAAGTTTTAATTTATATTTTCCCATTTACGGACTTTTATAGAATGCAGGGAGAAGTGTCAAGAAACTCTATTTTTTAAGTCCCGCTTATTTTTGATACATAAATTGAAGCGGTTAAGGCACAGCGTCAGCACTGTCACTGTAAGCGCGAGGTTGTGGGTTCTATGCCCGCTTCGGGTAAAATTAAGTAATTTTAATTTTTTTCGCTCTGGCAACAAAACAAAGCGCGGCGTTGAGTTCCACCACTTAACACGCAATGTCTTAAAAGGCGGAAAGCGGGGAACCGAGTATCTTAATACTAGTTTGCCTCTGCCTAAAGAAAATAAAATCCGTTTTTTATAAACGGATATCATACCCTTGCGTAGGTTCTTTAGTATTAAATTAGACCACGATGCCGATGTACGATGATTTTTTTATATAATGTATTCTATAAATATATAATTGAACATAGCTCGTAGAACCGATGGCCGTAGAGGTAAAAATCTGGAGTGGTGACCACGACCCGGGAGATGTAGCGTGCGCAGGATCACGAGGTGGACCGACGACCTGATGAAGGTCGCCGGAGTGCGATGGTGGCCCAGAACTGGTCTTTATGACACTCAATGGGGAGAACCTTTGTCCAGCATTGAACGTCTCCCGGCTGATATGATGATGATGATGACGGTATAATATTACTTGAAATTTAAACGCTGTGTTGAGTTCTACTAAATAACACGCAATATCCATATCAATAGGGCGCATCGTGTAAAACAGAGTCTTTTTCATAATAGGTTCTCTCTAAATTAATCAATTTAAACCGATTAATAGCGTATTTTTGGAAATCCCATGTTTCGAACACTTTGCAGTAGTCGGTAACACGTGCAGATTGAAATGGCTTTCGTCTGTCAATTCATAGAATTATTACATCAAACTACCGCCAAAAGACTTCGTGTACTGCCCTAGATTCTTGTAAAATGAGTTAACTGTATCCTGCATGCATGTATCCTTCTGGTGTCGTGGATTTGTGACTTCAAAGTTTATATAAGTGGACTTCAAATGGTAGATAGTGATACACAATTGATCCGTTTATATTTACATTTTAAATGGTATAGAAATCACGAAAGTCTAATATTTTATTAGATTTTATCCAGATACGCTGCTATGCGAAAAGAATGCAATTATAAATAAGTGCCACCAATCATTACAGAGTACCAATTAAGCTGTCGGTAAATGGAGAGCGGAAAAGCTTTTTATTTTGTCTACCTTGCAATATGCAGCCGATCCATGACTATGTTAAAAAAAGGTCAAGGCAAAGAACATTAAAATGTGAACTACGAACTTATAAGAGCCAGTCGATTCCTTTTGAAAGTTTACTTCGAAACTGTGATACGAACTTTAAAGTTTTAACTTGTATCTGTTATATATTATATCGTTGAAAGTAAGTATTCCCGTAGGTATGTAGTATTTCTTGTAATATGTTTTTAAAGAAGAATTAAAAATTAACTAGCAAATTTTATAGTAGCTTTTGCTATCAACTTTGTCGACGTGGTCTAATGGAAATAACTAGAGTATATAAATATATATATATATATATATATATATATATATATATATATATATATATATATATATATATATATATATATATTATATATATATATATATATATATATATATATATATATATATATATATATATATAATATATATATATATATATATATATATATATATATATATATATATATATATATATATATATATATATATATATATATATATATATATATATATATATATATATATATATATATATATATATACATCAAAATGACTCCCGTAATATCATGAAGTCTAAAGCCCTTTTCGATAAATTTATTGTCCAGTAGATTTTTTTTAAATTTAGGCCAAGTAATTCCTGAGATTAGCGCGTTCAACCAAACAAACTCTATAGTTTTATAATATTTGTATAGATATTTTGTTTACTACCAAAATAGACACATAATATTACGCATTTTATATTAATATTTTTATAAAAAAATAGATATAAGATAAATAAGAAACTAAAAATCAACTTACAGATGAAATGGAATCAAAAAGATTTTTTATTTATTTAAAAACATACAAAAAATATATTTATTATGTTAATCCCCACTAAGGAGAGAAAAAAATATTTGTACCGTAGCGGTATTTGAACCTGCACCTCTGGAACGATTTGCACGACGTCCCACCACTAACAAAGTGCCTAAGAGTATTCATTACAATTCAGTATCAAAATGCTCAGGCACGTTATACAGTGATCTATTTAATCTTCTAATCGTTTGCGTCAATAAACGGTTCCAAGTTTAAGTCCATGCCATATACAGTTTTATGGACCGAGTATGTAACTTTGGAATTCGTTACACAATAAGCGTTGTGTACAATTATTTCACACTATTTTAGTCTGATGCCACATGGGCCTCTCCAACAGCCGGTCACTGAATTTGGTCTTCTTTTACTTCAACTCCATCATGGCAGTTGCTATTTCGCGTATTTAAAAATACATATTAATAAAATATTTAAAATTTACAGATTAATATTGAAAAAGTTGGACACATGTCAGAAGTGAAATTTCTATGTTATACTACTTTTAAAATCTCGTTTATATTACATAATATTCTTTATTGTACTAAAAAACATATGGGTAACAACATTAAAAAAAAACATAGTATACAAAGGTGGATTTATCTCTACAAAAGATTACTTCCAGCCAACCTATGGTAGTGGATGAGATGTAATAAATCGGAAATACATATATAATTAATTATATGTACAAACATACTCGTAAATGAAACAAAAATAAAACGACATATACATATATGAAAATATAATATATACTAAATACTTATACAAATACATAAATGTTCACAAACATATAAAAATACATACATACGCCATACAAACATATACATATATAACATATACATATATAAATCTCGCCTAGAGCGTGTGGGAGTGGGAAGTATGTTAAAACGAGAGCGGAGATAAAGAAGGAAATTTTCATAATTAAGAATTTTAAAAAGGAGTGTAAGGATGTGCATATCTCGGCGAAGGCCGATAGGAAGCCAATTAAGCTGAGCGCGAAATTGAGAAACGTTTTATACTAATCTAACAGTTTGGATTTCTGAAACTTAAAGGGAGGGAAAAAGGAAGATATGTAAGGAATTTCATTAATTAAATTGTAGTTAAAATAATAAAACTATCGAAAATTGATACAACTTTTTAGATTTTAGTTAATAATTAATTATTACTTGATATTTATAACATTTACAAAGGGTAACCCGATGGAAATCGTATTATACGGACACTACGCCACTGCGAAAACGTCCTACATTTTTGTGTCATATTATTGCATTTCAACTAGAAATAAATTTAAAATACAATTTTTGTACAAACAATTTTTGCAAATCCATCTTTTCATACGTTTAGCGATTTTCTAATAGAATTGCGCTTAAAAGACTGTAGATACGGAGAGATATATTTCTATGACGTGACATAGAATTCTAAGCGACTATCATACATTAGCAACTAATACTATTTATATATGCTTAATATTTGTTACTGTCACAGATATAAAAAAAATCCATATATTTTAGAGGAGAACACTGTGATTTATGTAATAAATTAAGGCCTGTGTTTTGTTATTGTTGTTTTGACGCCTTAATTGAAACGACAAATACAAATTATTCGACCTACATATTTGTGTGATTATAATTTATCCCAAGACCATATGAAGTTTGTTGTAGATTTTCCAAATTTTCCAAGCAAGAACTATGTTGTAGCAATCAATCACTGTCGACGAAACTGAGAGAAACATTCCATTCTGAGCCAAACGGGATTCGTACGTCTGAATGGAGCGAGTATAGTTTGCATGTCGGGTGCATTATGTAAATACACGCTTATCTTAATTTCCTACAGTGAAAAACTCACGACACTATGAAATACCGTTGTAATTGCTAGATAAAAAAATATTATTTTCGATTGAAGTGTCCATCGCGGTGCAGTGGGACAAGGTCTGCAAGCGTAATAGTTTTGAGTTCAATCTATCCTAGATGGAATCAATCATATTACCTCTTGTGATAACAGTAAAAAAAAGTGTATTATTTATAAATATAAATCTGTAAATGATTTTTCTTTCATTTGAGTTTATTGATGATCATGAGATTTTTTTTGGCTACACGCTTTATCCTGTTTAAAGCCAGAGATAACTTGTTGTCAAGGGATGAAAAGTACTAGACTGGACATGTTGAGTGGTGGAAAATAACGTAATAAAAATTAAAAAAATATGTTTTTTAAAAAAATTTTTACGTGCCCTGAAGCAGATACTACAGAATATATTTAAAATTCCAAGGGCATCTTATAAATAAATCGTTTATGTTGAAGTAACTGCTTAATTAAGATAGGAACGACCCGTCCTGATTGTGTTACCCCAATAATGGAGGTTTGTCAAGAATCGATGCCCAAATTTTGTGAAACCTGCAATGAACGGTGGAATTTCATTAAAAGGTTATTTGTTTAAGTATTTATGTATTTCGAGTAGTAGGCGCTAGGGAAGGGTTAATTAGTTATCAGTCGGCGATCACGGTTGTCCGGGAAATCGGTTTCTGGGTGAATGGGCTATGATTTTACCAGACCTTCATATTATATACACATAACAAACAAAATGTACAAAGCAACAGATATACTGTTGTTTTGTTTGTCATGAAATAGCAAAAATGTCTATTTTTTATTATTATATGTAAGATATCAGGTATGTATGTACCATATCAGGAACTAACTAGAGGTACCCTATTTTGTACTTTTTTGCCAATTTTAGACCACACAACATAAGCTATGAAACGACCTATAGGTCGTGAGTCCAGTTCGTGAGTTAAGGCGTGTCCATGCAAAATCTTCGATTTTATACCCCCAAATTTATTCTTAAATTAAATTCTAAAAAAAAAATCTTATAATTGACACATGTCGCTAAACAGCGTTAGTCGTGTTTTTCTAAAATTTACAAGGGTTCCTACTATAAAAAGGTGTCATTAATCATTTTGAGGAAAGCCTCCTTTAATATCACGAGTGATATATTACACAAATTTTATATGAATTTCTTGTACTGATACAAACTTTGAAAAATTTTTTCTTGTAAGAGTTCTTCTCCACTCTACTTTTTGTCGTTTCAATAAAATGGTGAATTTTGATGATTATCGTGGCTCTAGCGCATGGTGACGGCGAATCGTTTGGTTTCTACAATGCTATGTAGGAACAAACATATACACACAAAAAAGCATTGAGGAATAAGCTTATCGCATCGCGCAACTGGCTAAAACTATATAATAAACAGGTTTTAATGTAATATATTAAAGCTTTCTTATATTTACAAGGTGATTTCTTCTCTCTTCTCTCATCAAAAACAACGAAAAAAAATCCTACCGACAAACGTCGTACTGCCCGAAAAAGAAGCATCACTATAAATATAATATATATCTGTTACGATACCCATTGCCTGTTGTACTTTTAGTTAGTTTATGGGCTAAGTCAGTATTCGTTTTTATTAAAGAGACCACAAATCAGCAGTTTTATTGTAAAATATAAATGCTATCGTTTTCTTTCTTTAAAAATTGATTAGCCGGTTACAAAGACACCCTCGTCCCCTTAACGTTTAGTATTTTGTTCCTAATGTACGTTTCCAAATTCAAAATTAATGAGAATACATGATTCATTTTTTGAACGTCAAAGTTTTACCACCAGTTCTGGAAAGTTAATGCCTCAGACCTGAGAAGATCCGGCGCAAGGAACTCAGTGAGATATTTTTTATGTTAATATATTAAATATTATAAAACTAACATATTCTTAAAATATACAACTTCTCGAATATTATTCGTTCCGTTGTGCTTAAACTCGCCTCGCCTGCTTGACATGCCATAGTAATTATAAAAACCTGAACAGCTTGCTTTAAAAAGCTCCCCACGATTTGTATACATAAAATATATTTTTTAAATTTTCGTTATTTTTTCATAAAATAGTACTTTTTTGTTTTTTTTATTTACAATATTGGCGACACAATATCGGTCCTCGATGGTTATGCAAAAAGCAAAGTAGTCCGACATTCAAAGTCGATCAAAATCATGTTCAAAGTTTTTTCAAAGTTTCCGTTCATAAATACATACATACATACATACGAATGAAGCTAATAAAGCTTGTTAAAAATAACAACAAAATAGACCCATAATCTTGAAATTGGTACGGAATCCTCGACATGGTCTGATCCTGACTTTATACCTCCGCGACGCCTTGTGCGTTCGATACCCACTCGTGAAGAATGAAGTATTTTCACTTTCTTCGCTCTGATAACAAGGCAAAGCGCGGCGTTATGTTCTGCCACTCAACAGGCAATGCCTCGAATGGCGGATATTGGAGAACGGAGTGTCTTAACACTTGGTTCCTTCAACCTACGGCTCCCTCTGCCTATCCTGCTACGTGCGCGATACAGCGTGAATAAATAAATATTCCAAATTTAATAAAAGTAGTAGTTACAAGTTCTATATCAGTCCTATTATACTCGTATATCAACTTATCTTGTGCCTGATTCCTTTTCCCTCCGCCTCTACTATCACAATATTCTATCAATTCTCAAGTAAAGTCAATATAAATATACCCTTTTTTATTGATTTGTGCAAATCTTTGTATATATAAGTATATTTTCTCGTAAAGTAGGCGGATTCGTACAGTCGGACGTAACGCACATTATTTATACGAGTAAATTGGAAAACTTTCTTAAACGTGTGACTCCTTGGTATGTGAGCGAATATTATTTTACAGCTTTACATTTTATCACTCACATACCAGTATAGGTGGAGGGAACCCAGTGTAATGATACTCTGTTTCACTTTCCACTAAGATTACATATAGTTTTGAGTGGCGGGAGTCAACACCGCGCTTTGTCTTACTCATGGCTCTGAGTAGGAATCGACCCTACAACAATTGTGTTGTGAGTAAAATTTTGTCAGTTACGCAAGCCTACATACAATATCATTAATACAGCATGACCTAGAAACCCTAGGTCTACCTCTAGGTCTAGCTCGTCAGAATCAATATGTTTATGTAGAGATAAATGAACGACTAAAATTAGTTATCAAAACACTGATTGTAGATTTGAATGAAAATGAATATGCAACGTTGGACAGTGATGGATGCAGAAGAAAAATTCTATGAAAGATGAATATTCAATTTTGATATTCACATCAAACGGTTTTTTGTTTGAAATTATATTGGATTAGATTTCAAGGTATTTTACCTGTAGATAATATAGATTTACATATTTTATAAAAAAAACATATGTGATTGTCCTCTAGAACTTTCTTGCTGAGCTTAGCGATTTAGGCTGGTGAGCGAAGCTTCCTTATATATATATATATATATATATATATATATATATATATATATATATATATATATATATATATATATATATATATATATATATATATATATATATATATATATATATATATATATATATATATATATATATATATATAAATATATATAATATAAAAAAAAGGTATATACGTACCATTATTATACCCGTATAGGATAGAGCCTACAAAACTCTCTCTCATTAATATGGATGATTTTAAAAGTGATGACAGTTTAAACCAAGGTTTTATTCAACTTCCAAACTGTATGTAGAATGTCAAGTCACGACTGTGTGGCAGCTATATATTTTGAAAACAGTTCTTCTCTGATGCTGTCGATTGTTCTGGTGTACCTTGCAGAACAACTTCCACCAGTAGGCAATTTGACGCAGTAAGCTCGAGACTGTACAATGCGGTCAACAAAATCCTTTATATCTACACTTCAACTAAGCGAGAGGTTTAACATAAATTAAGTACCTGGTTCCAAAATTTAGATTACGATCAGACTGAAATGCTGCTAACTAAAATAAACTAAAACTCGATGAGAAGGTATATATTTATTCATCTTTTTATTTCTTTTTCTTTATTTTTAATTTGTAGTCTATGAAAATTGTAATTTATATAATATGTATTTAGTTATCTATATAATATGTATTGTCAAAAAAAAAAATAATAATAAAGATTAAGCTTTTCGTATTATTATTTTATAATAAAAAAAATATTATTCTTAGAGAATTAATAATCTGACGTACGATCAATTTCAATTGTTGATGTCAATTTCAGAGTCTTTGGATGGCGACATACAACGCTGTAATTTGTATTGTCCGGCTGAAGGAGCAAATCAAAACCGCAACTATTGTGTATCCTTTGACCCTTCCTAATCGAGACTGTATGACTGTATGACGTCACTAGCGGTATGTAGGTATTTTATTAGATACCTACTCGGGGCCGTCGTTGTGCATTGGCCTTAATTATACATATTCACAATCACTCTATAATTGATACATACATGATTTGTTTTGTTAAGAACAGTAAATAAAATAAACTAGAATAAATAAATAGTATATTAAATTGTAAAAAAAAAAATTGAAGAATTTAATAATCTATATATATATATATATATATATATATATATATATATATATATATATATATATATATATATATATATATATATATATATATATATATATATATATATATATATAGATCTAAGATTAAGGTTTCTATTATTTTTATGGTAATGGAAGAGCGGAATCTCCTGGTACAGGCAATATCATGCTTAAAAAGAGGCTCCAATCACTAGTGAATTGTAAAAAACTTGTTTAAATAAATGATTTATTATTATTATTATATCGGCACAGCGTCTGATTGTAAACGCGGGGTGGCGGGTTCGATTCTCATTTGGAAAGAATGAATTATTTTATTTAATCTCTCTGGTAACAAGACAAAGCTCGTTGTTGATATCCGCCACTCAACACGCAATGTCCTGATAGCCGTAAAGCGGGGGACGAAGTATCTTATCACTAGGCTCCTTCTGCCTATTCTGCTATACAGGATAAAGCGTGAAGCTAAAAAAAGATACAGAGTAGGTATCAATAATACATATATTGCGGTAACAATTGGGTTAAACTTTTTTATTTTTGATATATTAATTAATTATTTAACGGCTGCGTTATCAATTAAGCTGATTGCATGTCAAAACCGCTCCGTGGTTTTTTTGGTTAGAGTGTATATGAGCTTTTTTTTTTATTTTAATAATATTACTATCGGGTCGTTAAATTTATGATGTAAAGAAAAGATTCCTAATATCAATATTCACATTTTTATGGTAAAAATATTAATAATGTTATACACAGGCAATATTATGAAGATCTTTTGAAGTTTTATTCACATACTAATTACTCACATATGAACGATATTTTAAAAAATGGACGTTACGGGGCTCGAACCTGCTCCTCCTGAAGTGCAAGTCCTCTAGCAAATTAAGCGATAATGTTCTTTTCCAGCTATGTGAAAATTCTTATAAAATTTCTAATAATAATACTTTATCTATCCAAATATATACATAAAATAGGTGTATCTATATGTAATTTCAAAATAACTCATGTCTTTCCGAGTTATTTACACGTGAAGAATATTAAAAAATAATTTGTCTGTCTTTCCGTTTGTCCAAGCTAATCTCTGGAACAGCTGAACAGGTTTTTGTGAAACTTTCACTGAGAAATGGCAGCACTAATTGCTGTTTTTTTTTTTCCTGGAATTAGCGGGGGATCAAGATTTATGCAGGAGAAACGTTTTTTACCGACACCGTAAGAGCGTAAAGTAATAAGTACAATACATACATATCATATGTAGTAAATATGAGAAAATCGATCAAGTGAGCGAAGTCACTCACGAGTCACACACGAGTTATACGTAAAAAATATTACAAATCATCGTGACACCAGAAAGAATATTCAGTTACATAACATGTGAATAAGGCCTTATACAAGTTTTTTTACAGGCAACCATTTAAATACTGTAAAAAAAATTAAATAATGAATTTGCCTGAATGGGAATCGAACCCACGCATACAGTTAATAATGTTCTTAAAGAAAAGAAAATATCAATTTATTTCTAAAAGAGGACTTTCTGCGTTAGCAAAATACATCACGATTGCGAATTTCCTTTATAAAAAGAACGCGAATCGTGAAGATATCATAACGAGTTTAATTAATCTTAAGGAAGTTTAAACTTTGATTAATTGGCGAATTCTTAGGACTGAGCTATTGTATTATTATTATCTTTTGTAGATTATGCGGTGGACATTTTGTAATTTTTATTCATCTTCTGCACTAAGTAGTGTAGGCAAAAAGCTAAAAGCTTAATGTTTATACATAGTTTATTAAAGTTAACCGCATTAAATAGTATACAACTATTTATAATATTTATATATAAATGAATAGCTTTACGCTGTTTCTCGCATATAGCAGGGTAGGCAGAGGAAACTTAGTGTTAAGACACTCCGTTCCCGTTCCTTACCCAATTTTCGAGATTGAGAGATTATTTATATACATATGTATGTGCATTCTAATGTATATATTTAAAGACAAAGCGTGGCGTTGATGAAATTTCGAATTTGGGCGAAAAGTGAAATACAAAGGATTTTCCACTAAGTCCTCTTCGCTTATTCTGCAACATTTATCTTATTGTATCAAAATAAGTGAAAAGATTTTTTTTGTTTCTACAAGATTTCTTGCAAATTATATATAAAATCATACAAATTATAAGAAAGTAAAGATAAAAAAAATTACAAAGTACTTCTCGAAGTAAAAAAGAACGCTTTTTATAACAACGCTCACAAAACACTAAGCCGCTTAATTACGCTTCACATTTGCCTCCAACATAAATCGCGGAATTATGAGATACTTTATATAAAATTATATTTAACATTGTAAATTATGTAATTAATTTCCACTTCTTATACTTAAGCTGTTTATAAACATATATACATACTACACTACCTTTTTATATATATATATACATATATATATATATATATATATATATATATATGTAGTATGTATATATGTATGTTTTGTATATAATTATATAATTTTATAGTATATATTTAACGTATTTTACTATTGATATCATTTATTTTATATTTGAAAATATATTTGTTTCATTTTAGTATAAATAATGTTTTGTTCTTTTTATATTATTATTATTATTTCCTTCATTTTAATTTTTTTATATGCACCGAGCCTTATTGGCCTATTCCTGTATCAACTAGTCCTACATTTGCCAACGGTTGTCTGTTAGAGATTGCTAGAAGCAATAAGACCGCCTTTGCATATATATTTCATATCTATTTGTTTTAGTCTTACGTTATGTGTGTTTTTTTTATGTGTGCAATAAAGTATAAATAAATAAATATATAAACTTCACGCTTTTTACCGCGAAAAGCAGTAGATAAAAGAACCTAGTGTTAAGACACTCCGTTCCTCACTGTGAAATGATGCAAATTTCAAGACATTGCAGATTTAGTTGCGGAACTCAACGCCGCACTATGTTTTTTACCAGAGCGAGATTCATTGTACATAGGCTTCATACATAGCATTTACATTTTTATTAGTAATAGCTATATAATAAAACCACAAGACATAACACAAGACGTCCCAGTTTGGTGCCAAGAGGAACTCGTCTAAAGTGGAGTCAATTAAACTCTCTAATGAAAACTTTCTAAACTATTTAATGAAATCGGTAGATTATCCTGCATCTTACGCCACATCCGTTCGTAGAACATTTAATTCAATTTATTTATAAATGAATTGTTTAGTTTAAATTAATTCCATAGACCATTATTAATGAATGTAAGCCATCATTATGGTTATTTTCAAACAATCGGTTGAAACTTGAAACTATGTAGTACTTACAATGTACTTTCATGAATGCGCAAATCTTTTTATATAGCTCCCATAACCAAGAAATTCTAGAAGCTAGATAAAAACCTGGACTCAACAATACTTCAGGTCTTTCGGACTACTTTTCCGGTCTCACGGACCTATGTGCAGGTCTAGGCATGAACGATTGACCTTCCTATGAAGGATAAAAAAACTATAAGTGTTTTAACACAACTTCTCTCTAGCTACTCTCAAATACTAAAGCTTCAATCTGGAACGGTTCTTTTTTTACTTCCGGTAGTCACTGTTCTTGCCAGTAAAATAGTGTAAATAAATAAACTTCGTTTTTCAATTCCGGCTCATCTCAGGACCTGTTTGTTACTTCTTAAACCATCTTTGTCTTTATATTATATACAAACCGATACAAAATTAAATAAAGCTTGGCAATTTAAATTCATGAAGATTATTATAAATATCAAAACTGTTATATTTATCTGTTTATCATATAATAATGTCTAACAGGATGGAATGAATTACAAACTTAAGCATAATATGTGCAAATCAATTAACAAACTTAGGGCCAATTTCACTGTTTACGGATTAAGTTTCAGATAGTAAGCTGGTAGTTAATGCTGCCTACATGATAAAGGCTGATAGTTTGAACTGTTTTTATCTAGTAGATATTTCTATATGAGATCTGTGAAACAAGAATTTGGGATTTATCTGCCAGACAAGGAATTCCTATCTGGAATTTTGTCAGAAAGTGGTGAAACCGGTCTTTAAACTTGTAAAAGGACCTTATTATTCATAGTTAAGATGACAATAATAATAATCTGTACGCTTTAGCCTGCATAGCATACTGCAGAGTTGACAAAGTAGTCAAGACCCATTATTCTCACAAACACTGCACGATTTCAAGATTTTTTTTTTGCAAGTTGAGTGGCGGAGCTCTACGCCGCACTTACAATTGATTGTTGGTACCCCAGCAACTAATAAAAATAACTGTTCGTAAATACTCTACTTTTATATATATGTATCTAGGAGTAGTTTGTCTCCATTAATACTAAGGGTGGAATGGCATATTTATGTGCTCATAAATCACACATTCTTAGCGTTTCTCATTTACTTTGATGCATTCTTTTTAGGACACCGTTTATATTTTCATCTTATTTTTTTTTCTTTAAAAAAATTGTCCTTGGTTCTAATAAAGTTGACAAAAAATAGTGTTTGGTTATATACGAGTCTCTTTTCTGTTATCACTTCTTGTGCTTTTAAAAAAAAACCGTCTTACTAATTACACTATGAATGCGGTGCTTAAGATTATGTATAAATAGAATATTAGTATCCATTTCCGGCTGGACATAGCGCGACGTTGAGTTCCGCCACTCAACTCACAATTTCTCGAAACTTGGGCGTAAAGAACACAGTGTCTTGACACTAGAGTCACAGACTCTATTATCTATCTCTGCAGAGAATATGCATAGTAAAAAGTCTAACTAAAAAAAAATAACAAACGCTTGCCAATTCTCAACTGAGCCGCGAAGAGATTTGTGCTATAGATGTTAAACGTGAACTTGTATATTGAACAGGGAAAATGTTTTACGGTACCGCGAGGTTACGTAAACATGACCACCAACAATCGATGCGGTCTTCCGATCTTCATCTTTACTTTTCTATGCTTATTTGAATACGTTTGTTTGTCTAGGATAAGCAGTATCTAAGTCACAGTTTGGTTTTGATAAGAATTTTATGAATTTTTGAAACTTTGAAATGATTCAAGAGAAAATAATATTCGATATTTTTACTGTGTAGCGGAACTCAACGCCGCGTTTTGTCTAGAAATATACCCCAAGTGGGATTCGAACACACAACCCACGACACACAAGGGAAGAAGATAAATAAAACAAAATTAAGCGTCCTGTGACCGTTTGTTTAACTAAAATTTTATTTACGTAATTCTCGTATATATTGCAAGAATCACAAGACGTAGGCAGTAAATGTATGCAGCGGGAACACAATTTTCACATTATGTAAAACATTGGGTTACCAAATTGCTTTCGAGCCGAGATGAAGCATGGCTTCGTTACAAAGAATCTATTGTATATTATACAGCGTGAATGTTCTGCTACTTAATATATTATTTATTTGCTTGTAGAGAAAATTGAGAGGTGCCGTTTAATATTAGAATATTATTATTATTATTACTGTTTCGGTTGGTTCGATTCCTACTCGGGGAGAGATTCTTTTGTGCTCTGGCAACAAGGCAGAAGCGTGGCGTCGAGTTCCGCCACTCAACACGCAATACCTCCAAAAGCAGATATATATATATATATATATATATATATATATATATAATATATATAGATATATATATATATATATATATATATATATATATATATATATATATATATATATATATATATAATATATATATATATATATATATATATATATATATATATATATATATATATATATATATATCGAGGAAAACAATATATTTCGTAAACAAAGTTTTGAGCGTAGCGGTATTTGACATACACGTGTTACAACCCATTTAATGAATAGCGACCCGATTGGTCGATGTATTGTAAATATAAGTATACGCCCGCAGTAAACGTGTAAATAAATAAAATTTCAGTAAATTTTTCCTATGTCAATCTCGATCCCGTGAGTATTCCGGTATCAGAGTATATTTTGCTTTATAATCTCCTCTATCTTCTGGTAAAACTCCCATAGAATTCAGGTAATCTTTTCTAGAGGTAACCCGGATAAACAAAAACACAGAAAGACTATAAAAAGTAATTTCAAGAAGAATTTTTTTATATAGTATAAAAAAATAGATACAAACAAATATATACACTTCAATTTTATTTATATATAGACTTATTATTCTATTAAATTTTTTTATACGTATTTATATGCCCTTTACATATATGCAAATATCTATCTAAGCGTAAACTAACAAAATAATCATAAAATTACGAATACTGATCAATTCCAAGCCAACATATATTATTTAAAATAATATTTGATTTATTGAAAATAATATTTATTAATAGTGATTTATTCCATGTAACGAACTCTCTAGAAGCCACAGTGACATGAAAGAAAGAAAATTATTTAAAAAAAAAATTGTAAAAAAAAACACAAAACTGTGAAACACATACAGTAATGACAAAGGGAACTGAGTACAGCGTATTATATTTATTTTTTTAAATTATACTGGCTTCTGCACTTTCTAACTACTTTGTTCATACAAAAGGTGTCTTAAGTTCTTCACGTATTAATATATAGGTAGGGGAGAACATCAAAGCAAAAATGCTACCAAATTTTATGTTCAAATAAAATTGTATGAGAAATAGGAGCCGACAATTTTCGAGTTAAACGATCGTACAAGATTTTTTTATATTTAATAACATCCCAATACTACATTGATACCGGTATATTATTCATGCCTCCAGATCTGGAAATGAACCTGTGACCGACTGCGGTTTACGTTCAGCCATTGTCCTACTGAGTCACGATAGTGTCAATATCCACCAGTATTTTCTTTAATTTTACAAATATTCAGCTTTTTTTGTACTTAATTTTTTTTTAAATTTTGTATTCTTACTCTTCACTTATAAAATAATAAAAAGAACACAAGTAAAAAGTCCTTCGATATTCTTCTTTCATTTGAACATTAATTTTAAATATCATATCATATATAAAGGCCTATACAACGCAGTGGCACAGCCTATGACTGCAAACGCAAAGACTGTGGGTTCGACTCCCACTGAGGGGAATAAATTATTTTGCTATATATTCTTCTCCATTATTCAGCAAACGAACGAAGTGTCATCACACTCGGTTCTTTCCACGGTTTCAGTATATTAAATAAGTGTAACAAATCCAATAGTAAACTTTATTACCATTGTTACTCATCCTCAGAACCAGTTTTTAATTGAGGCATTTATGCCAAATCTCTCGTTATAGACCAAAATTAAACCGCATTTGAACGGAAGCCAAAAAATCAAGCATCCAAATATCTGCAGTACATTAGATGGAAAGCGATAATTCCTCTTATAGTCGGGATTTTTTATTCTTTTTGTGTACCTATCGCCATAGTTCTTTTTTTTCCATACATTTTCAGTACCATACCAAGTATGCATGTATATGGAGAACTTTTACTTTACTAAGACTAGATTCCTCTAGAAGCTTAAAACTAATGACTGTTACGATTATATTATAGACCCAATGTACTAAAAGTTCGTATGATCTAAAAGCTTTAACCATAATTATACAAACAAGAAATCCATAACAACAATGGCACAGACGCCAAAAGTCTGTAGTGAATAAAAAAGAGAGAAGACAAGAATGCAAGTCAAGAGTAGAGACTGGTACTGGTAGTACAGCGGCGAAATCTCTCCATATTTTAGTGTTTACACTCTATTTTCAGTTAAAAATGTATGTATTTGTACAAAGCAAAATGTACGATATACAAAGTTTCATGTTACAATATTTATTTTGTTATATACAGTACGAAAAAAGACTTCCATCTATCATAGTCCAAAGTTTTGTCTAAGGATAAATAAAATTTTGGCTTAATGTCTAATTTTTATCACAGTTATTGAAAATTATAGTTACTTTTTAGTTGAATTTTGGCAAAAACATATTAAAATCTAATATTTATATATAAAATTTACTGCTAAGTAAAGTTAATTTTGCGCGTAAATTTACTGCTAAGTAAAGTTAATTTTTAAGTGCACGAAATAAGCCCTTATTAGCAATTCAAAGCAAAAGTTTTAATTATTATGATATATAGTATTTTGATTTAGACATATTTAATTTAGCATACGTAAATTTCAAAAATTTTACTTAATAAAGTAATTTTAAGTGTAGTTAAGGTTTTAGCATTAGTCAATTTTTATGGTTGAGTGCATTATTTTTGTTCTTAGTGTTTTTAGATTTTTTTTATACCAATATTACTATATATTATAGTATATATTGTGTTCTTTAAAAATTGTACTAGTGTTTAAAAAGTGTACGTGTTTGGTAATCTCTGGAAACTGGATTGGTCTTTGTTCTATTTTGTATGTTTTATGTTTAAATTATTTTACTGTACTCTATGTTTCCCTTAAAAAAAAAAATATCGGTCAAGTCCGGGCAGTACTCGCGCACCTCAGTGCAAGGAAATACTACTTATAAAAATTGATAAATTTAAATTTGCTAAAATATGCACTCATTTTGTATGAATTATTTTCTAAGGTATTGTCAAATTTCATAACTCTAGGTTACGGGGAAGTACCCTGCAGGTTTTGATTTTGTGGCGATTTTCATACAAAATGCAAATAAAATATGCATAAACGCTCATACATTTTGATTGCGGTGACTTAGAAGTATGATTTTTTCTGTGCTTCAAGTGGTTACCAAATTAGACATTTAATATTAATTTCAGATTAAATACTCCACGTGATTTGGATAAAAGGGCCTTGACAAACGGACACACAGAAAGTAATGTCGTTTTTTTCTTTAGAGGTACGGAACTCTAAAAAAGTAAATAAGTACTTATTTAGGTTTAGTAATTGTCAATCATAAAGAAAAATAATGATGCAAAAAATGTACAGTGTAAAAACTGAAAAAAAAACAGATACTTCACAGGTACTGGTCAGCAAACCACCCTCCTTCTAGTTTCTATAGAAGCCCTTTCATTTTTAAATTTATTATACTACTGAATACATATACCGTCTATAGAAAATTGAGGACTACGACGACGGAGGAGAATCGTTCCATAATAGCAATAATTTGCCATAAACAAAAAAAATATACAGATTACAAAAAATATTACAGAATGAAGTCGCCGTCATCAACGTCTTTATACAGGCCACAATGTGTCCTCATACGTGTTACGTCATCTCCCTCCTGTATCTTCGACATTGTGTTCTGGAAGGTCGATCGAGAATATTTTTTAATATTATAAATCATTAATAAAAGCTTCTTAATTTTCGTAATTTTTTATTAGATTTATTTGTAGGTTTACCTCTGGAAAGAATCGAAAAAAAAATTACCAACACCTATGTACCTTTAATAATAGTATATAGGTTTCACTTTACATTGACAATTCAGAGAGATTCTTGAGTTATCGTAAAATATTCGACGGTCACAAGTTATTTTGGTACCGACAGGTGAGATGTTTTTGCAAAAGCTTGTCTTTTCTAAAGCCTTTAAGAGGAGTTACAACATCAAACAATTGTAAAGTGACACTTTGTTATTATATAGCTTTAATTAATTAATTTATTTATTTATTAATTGGATTACCGATATAAGATATATAGTGTGCTTTTTCTTATATCATTTCTTTATGGACCTCATTTCTCATTTCTTCATCCTTAAATCTTCTTACAATTTGCCCATAGCATGTTTTGCAAACAGCTAGTATAATTTGACTGAGATATTACAGTATACATAGAATATTACAGTATATATAGAATATTACAGTATACGTTCTTTATTGCACACATTTATAAAAATAGAGATGTCCAACAGGCGGGCTTAACGCTAAAATCCATTCGCTCCCAGCCAACCTAATCATGTGGGAGAATAAGTACGTAGGTGTGCAAATTAATATTATAATATAAAAATATACATACATAAATATATAAATATATACATACTATAATTTTATATATATACTATAATTTTATATATATACTATAATTTTTATATTAATATATACATATATATTAATATAAAAATTATAGTAAAGAAATATAGACTATATATTAAATCAATAACCTATATAAAAATAATAAATTTAAAATCATATCGCAGTAAATAAAATTTAACACTTATAACAATTTGAGGTAGGTTCAGAGTTTACTTTTATTAAATTTCTCTAGGTCTACAATTAGGTGGACAATTTTTTTTTGTATGTCGACTTTAGTATATATTTAGTATACAAGATAAATTATGGGCAAAAGAATGTGAACCTCATAATACCTTACTCCACTCTCCTTCTTTTAAGGAACGTATATGGACTTGTAACAAAGGAAAATCTAAAATAGAAATCCTTATTGGACTACTGTATTGTCTTCATCATCAGTTTGCTGTTCATCTGTAAATACCCTTTATGTTGATCTGTTATCATAAAATAAACCAAGAATTGAAAACACAGTGCAAATAAACTAATTTATAATTAGAGTTTCTGTTTTTCATTAAGAGATATGATCACAGAAAAAAATATTACAAGCTTTTATTTCTAGGTAATTTCATATATTATAATGCTTTTGTCATTTTTTTTAACGTCGTCGTTTTTTAGTCGTTTTCAATTGACACTGCCCAAAACCGTCGCAGCACTAGTTCAAACTCACACTTAATATATATTTTTTTAATTTTTTTTTAAATTATTTTATTTAATTTATATACATTATAATTATAATATTATAATGTAATTATTTTTTTTTAATTTACAACATTGTACTCAAAGATTTAAGTGAAATATATTCTTTGGAACTATAGCCATTGGTAACAGGCAGGCCTTCTAAATATACCACGAAGGTGCACAGAATGCTTTCATTCTAACACATTTGGTATTTTATATTACTTTTTCAAAAAAATCTTTCAGAATCAGTTTCATAGAATCTAATTTCTAAAGGTATACGGTTAAAAGTTCATAGAAACGAACTTTCGTAGTAAAGCTCGGGTGATAAGAATTTTACATACATACATACATATTTTGTATATTGTTGAAATATAAAAAAGTTTTTAATTTAACTATGTTTTATTTATATTATATTTTTATATGTTTATTTTTTTGTGTTGATATATTTTATAGTGTATGTATGTATTTATATGTATTTGTATAAGTATATGTCTATTTACTTGTATGTCTGTATGTATATCTTCTATGCTTTATATGTTGGAATTTTTATTTAAGTTATTTTTATTTTTATATTGCATTTCTTTTGTCATCTTGCTGCTTACTGGTTTTACTCACTTTCACAGGTTGGCTGGAAGAAGTCAATTCTAGAGAAAAGTCCACCTTTTGTAGCTATATTTTTTATGTTTGTACTTCAACATATATTTTTTTCTATTGCAATAATAAATACTATATATAATTTATATGAAAATGTGTATGCATGTTGTAGTAATTGATATATTACAATATACTTCCCATGAAATGTCCCCTACATTTTTTATTTTACTCGATATGTATTGATTATACAATTATAACCTTGTCATATAACATTATACGTACGTTGCATTTGTAAATTCTTGATATATATAAATATATATATATATATATATATATATATATATATATATATATATATATATATATATATATATATATATATATATATATATATATATTATATATATATATATATATATATATATATATATATATATATATATATATATACACATATATACATATAGGCCTTGGCTAGGGGATTGTAGGGGATTTCTCAAAACGATTACGACGAATTTCTCTTCTTCCTACGAGAATCGAGATAGAAAAGATTTAACAGGATGGTACATGGAAATGAAGTCGCAGGCTACAGCTTGCCTCTATAATATAAACTAAATAGTAATAAAAGTTAAGAAATACTCATATAACTTGATTTTCTTATTAAGAATAATTGTAGGCTAAAATAAAGCAACATTGTATTTTCTTTTGACACTTGAATGGAGGACAAAAAGGCTTTTCGCAATTTGTTTTCAGTCGAGATAAGGTTTATTTTAACAATAACACTTTTAAGTTCGTGATATAAATTAGATAGATAAAAAAATTATGCATATGCATGCTCTTATAGGTATTAATTAAATTAGTTAGTTAAGGCTATTGTGTCACAGTGGAGCTCCGCTTTGGTTGTATGTCACAACATGTTCCAACATGTCTAAATTTCAGGCATAAAGCGTGTTTCTGTACACCAGGTGGAATCAAAAAAAGTAAAAGAAATTATCTACGACTTTTCACACAATATCCCCGGTTTGGTGGGCCTTTAGACGAAAGGTTCGCAACTCACCACACTCCAATTGAAGAACAGAGGTGGCATACGTTGTTTTTTAAATTTATATTTAATTTGACCTAGCTATAGTATGTAATTTCAGTGAGACGATTAGACCTAGAAGGTATTAAATAGTCATTAGGAAAGTGTCGCTATAAGTAGAACAGTGATGAGTGGAATGGTAATTATAAAAAAAAATCATATATGTATATATATTAACTATTCATAAAATAAATATGTTTTTATTTTATATATAGTATATACTCGTAATTTTTACGTTACTCAGATGAAAGCCAGTGTACGTGTTTTCCTTTTACGTGTATATTACGTACTGGACAGCTAAACTAAGACTACATATCTTCGTACGCAATTTGTCTTATCAGAGCAAAGAAATTATTATACTTCATGGCCAAGAGTGGTGATCGTAACCCAGTACCTTCGCGCTTGCACTCAGATACTATACCACTGCGCCACGATAGCCTAAAGTTAGACAAATTACGTCTATTTCAATATAATAACCAGAGAGTGTTCCAGGTTTGAACCCCGATAGTAATCGTTTTTTTTTTGAGTATATATTAAAAAAAAATAATAACCTTTTAAAAATTAATGCATAAATTATGCATTGACTATATAGTGTATAATTATAATAGTAAAAAAAAAACAGTACTTTCTTGACAGCGTCGTTCATCTCAATGTAATTTCTTAATACAGCGTTTGAGCTATAGCTATACCGAATCTGGCCATAAGTACTGTTATAATTAAAAAATAAACAAAATATTACTTTTGAATTTGGAATATGTCATTTTTATACGATTATGATATATTGTAAAATATTTTGTGATATTAAAATAGAATGGGGTGATAAAGAGATTGCATTACAAAAGTAGGTATATATGTAGGTAGGTATAAGGCACAATAATTAAACAGCTCCATACTACTACTAATGCTACTGTTTGTGACTGAAAAAATCCGAGTCCCAAAAAAAGAAAATTGAACCTTACTTGCGGTTTTATCTCTGTGGTCAAATTCAGTAGTTTCAGAGATTAGGACGTTAACACAAACAAACTCTTCAGCTTCAGCTTCATAATGTTATTATTCAATAATGAATAATAAAAAATGAATAAATGAAATGTACACTTTTTTTTGTTTAATTGTGCTTGTATATATATATATATATATATATATATATATATATATATATATATATATATATATATATATTATATATATATATATATATATATATATATATATATATATATATATATTTATATATGACTGAAATTACGAACAAATAGAGTGTATGTACCTAGGGTGATTCGCAAACAGTTATTTATTTATCTTGCACTTCCAAAGTAACAAAAAAATTGAGTCACACAAACACTCTTTCGAGTACATTATACCGAACGTTAGTTGTAGGGAAAATAAAGTTATATATATTGATGCCGACGTGCTAACTAGAATATCGGAGCCCCGACGGTCGCTTTGCGGTTCATTGACACACGCAAAAATATACTTATTGCTATAAGGAGAGACACTTAAACAAGGTTTTATTGTAATATATAAGGTTTTGTAGAAAGTATTGCTAATTTTAATTCGTTATATTGGAAAAAGGAACTTATTTTTTGTATCTGTAACTTTAACTAAATAAATGTAAGACTTAAGTGACGTGCAATTCTGGATTTAGATCTTTGGATCTTTGGATCTTGTATTCACTTGAATTAAAGGCATTATTTCAATAGTTTCTTGAATTCTTTTTCATTATTATTACACAGGTATCGGTAGAAAATGCCAATGTATTTAATGTTTAAAGAAACGTTTCCTTTCGGGTAGGACATTATATGCGGGGCATGTATAAAAGTTGAGTTGCTTGATAACTACCTAATATAATATCTATCTATTGTTACGAAGGTAGATGACGAAGTCGTCTTGGTCGGATAGTGAAACATAGCGGAGCTGGTATGCTTCAACGTTTACAGGTTATTATATACTATTCAAAAAACCAAATTACCCTCTTTAATAATTTGTCAATTTAATATTTTTATAATGTTAATTAATAATTGATAGTTAAAATAAACACATCGTAGATTCAAAGTTATAATTAGTTATAATATTATATATTATTATTATTATTATTCATTAAATTAAGTGAAACAATAATTAAATTAAATAGAGATTGGTGTTATATTGGTATAATTAAATTATCAGCTGTTACACTATCTATACGTATCTATTGTAATAAAACAATACACGTTCTTCTTCAATTGCATTTGTTAGTAGTGTATATAAATTAATTATCTACAGATGCAGCACGACTGCTTAATATTTTCTTCAGGGCGATGATCACCAGAATGGTTAGTCAAACACTTATACTTTCCATTTATTTCCACTTCGGGTGTCATTTGTTTCAAACTTTACGAATGTCAAAAACTTAACTATTTAAATGAATAGCAAAGTATATTCGATATTATATATTCAACAAATAAAGAGTAATAGTCTTATTTCATTGCTCTGTGAACTATTTATACAAATTTTAATTAATCAATAATCAATCACAGTACAATTTAGTAATAAAGTTATATAAAGTTTATCTATTTAATGGAAAGAAGATTTGTAGCGGCATTTGCAGTTTAGGCATGGTTGGGGTGACTTATGAAGGGATAAGAACAAGTTAATCGTAAAAAGAAGTAGCTAGTAGCTTTACATAACAAGTTTTTCAATATTGCGACTATCTCGCTACTTTATTGCGCCGGCTATCTTAGACTTTCTTGTTTTCCTTGTTCCCATCCCGAATAGAGAAAATATCAATATTTATTTAAGAAAACTAAACAGTTAATTAAGTAATATATGAACTATATAGTACCAAAAAAACCAAAACCCTTTCAGCTACAATTTATATAACATAACTACTAAAATTTGACCTTAAATTAAAATTAAAAAACTGAGCTAAATTAAAATTATACACCAAAATGTAAAAATTAGCTTCACGCTGTATCCCACAAATGGCAGGGTAGGCAGAAGGAGCCGTAGGAACCGTAGGAACCTAGTGTTAAGACACTCCGGTCCCCGCTTTCCGCCTTTCGTGGCATTGCGTGTTGAGTGGCGGAACTCAACGCTGAGCTTTGCCTTATTACCAGAGCGAAGAAAATGAAAATCATTCATTCTACCCGAGTGAGAATCGAACCCACAAACTGTTGCGTTTATAGGCAGAGGCTATGCCTCTGCGCCACGATGGTCCTTGTCATATTAAAAGTAATTATCGTTTTAATAATTGAGTTTGGCCATTTTGTTAGCATTAAAAATGTAGCCAAAGAAATATAACAATTGATAGACTACTGAATATTTGAGAGAAAATAGCCGCAGGAGATAGACATTTTTCTTTTAAATAAGGTTTTTATTCATTGTACTAACAGTATGGTAACAACGAAAACAGAGAAAAATTAAAAATTAAGTTAAATTTGTTCATCTTTCTAAAATACGTGGACTCAAAGACAAAATTCTGTACACGGTTATATACGAGATCATGAACATGCATCCTTCCAGTCATGCGGATCCCACGCTTACAGTCCCACATTATGTGGGGTCCCAATACCATGGGATCCCAATACAGATATCTTGATATTTCGGTATTGGAAGCCTTACGTACATATCTATGTATAAAATGGGGCTTAAATATATAATCCGCCATTTTGTTGTAAACTTAAAATGTGTTCCATATTTAAACAGGACTATTTAATAAATGTAAATAAAAGCTTCCAAAAGTGAATCACATTTTTAAATTCTCTAAACATTGATAGCGCAATTGTTAGTCCACTATCACTACAGATATGTACATAATTAAACAGAGAAAAATTATTACAAGAGCCATTTCAATTTGTGTACATTTACAAACTAAATATAGTACGGTTTTATATGCGGGTTAAGCCAATAAAATTTGCAAGTTTGCAATACAATGTTTAAGTTGATTTCATAATATATAACAGGGTATGTTTAGTAGGACAGTTGCCGAGTGTGATGTGAGAATCGTGGGTTCAATCCCCGCTTGGGGGAATGAAGCATGTATTTTTATTTGGATAAGACAAATTGCGGCGTTGAACCACTTTCCGGGCGGAGTGATTTGACTCTTCGCCTATCGGAGGTTAAAACGTGTGGGATAGATTGTGAAGAAAAAAAAAATTATATATTATCTTATTTAATAATTTCACTGACTAACTTCTCTGACAGACTACAGATGATATATAAATTCTTATAATTACAAGACCACTACACAAAAAAGCAATAAAATTTACATTCCACAATTAAATGTCACATTACATTCGTCTTTTATTTACACAATTGTGACGAGCAAAATGCAAATTTGTCTCCACTTTACTGGGATGTCACCGCTAGGGAAACTGTACTGTACTGAAATATGTTTCAAGTTACTTTAAAAACACTACTCACAGTCCAGCTTAGACTTTCGACTGCTTATACGTTTATTTTTTCAAAGATTTCTATATTAATGGGCACTTTGGGATTTTATTTGTCATAAGGCAGTGGTGACCACCAATAATCTATAAAAAACACCAAACCAAATTACAAGACATCAGTACCAAAGTTTGAACTGACTGAACTTATATTTGTATATTTTAGATTTTCTCTGCGTTTAGGGATTAAGTTAATAAAGAGGACATTTTCAATAAATCTCACCACATATAGCATATGGCACAATTTTACCCTTTACCAGACTTTTGCCCTGTTTAATCTGTGAATTAACTATTGTAAAAGTTGTTTATGTCTATATATATATATATATATATATATATATATATATATATATATATATATATATATATATGTATATATATATATATATATATATATATATATATATATATATATATATATATATATATATATATATATATATATATATATATATATATATATATATATATATATATATAGAGTCTCTCTATAATGTATAAGGTCTACGCCTCAGCAAGAGCTCGCTATTATTGCTGGTCGTCGTACAGAATGAGTGAAATTAAAATTTGGCCACCAGCCAGTACTGTCTGCGTAATAATAGTTTATCTCGCCATTGTTTTAGTAGACTTTTTGCATGTGCTTGATAATTTTGAAATTAAAAGTTTAAGGACCGTCATGGCGCAGAGGCACAGCGTATGCCTGTTAACGCGACGGTTTGTGGGTTCGATTCCCATTTGGGGAGAATGAATTATTTCGCTCTGGTAACAAGACAAAATTGACACGCAATGCCGTGAAAGGCGAGAAGTTTTATATTACAAGCATTTTATAATAAAAAAGTTAAAAAAGTTTAAGTAAGCGCAAAAGTTCTTATTTTTTGTATAACACAGATTATAATTAATTTTCAAGAATGTTCATCAAATTTGTGTTAAATTCTTCATATTTTGACTGACTGCTGAGATCAATCATCTTTATCATAGAATATCTTTATTTTGAATAAAAACTCAGGTCAAGTACTTGATATTTTGTTATAATTTGTATACTTTGTAATAGCCTCACGCTGTGTCCTGCATGTAGTAGGGCAGGCAGTGGGAACCTAACGTTAAGACACTCCGTTCCCCAGTTTCCGTTAAATTATCAAGGCATTGCGAGTTGAGTGGCGGAACTCAACGCGGCGTTTTGTCTTGTTACCAGAGCGAGGATAATGTAAATAATTTCCCCCCCATGGGAATCGAACCCACAACCGTCGCGTTTACAGTCTGACACTGTGCTCTTGCGCCGTGACTGCGTCTTTTTTTTAGTAGCTTTATTCCGTTAATCAGGCATAGTAGAGAGTCAGTCCCAGTCTCAAAAAAAATTTGTTTTAATTGGCGGAACTCAATGTATTCACCATTTGTCTTTTTCAGAGCATAAAAATGAATATAATTCTTTCCCCACGATGGGGATTGAACCCATGTATATTGCATTTACAGACAGACACTGTACCACTATGCCAGAATAGCCTTAAGTACCTATTCATATTTTTAAGCAAGCAAAATAAATTTAAGTTCAAGATACTCTAAACCAATAAAATACAATATACCATTGATTAAATACATTATTTATAAACACTTGAATATTTTTACATAGAATTGTAAAATTAAGAATATCGTGTATGAGAAAGCAATGTCATAAGTCACATAATATGTAATTATCATTTGACTATTACGACGAGCGAAGCGAACGGAAAGTGAGTGAGTGATAAGAAAATGTAGAACAGAGTGTTTTATCACTCATATCTTTGCTATCACACTACGTGTAACATTTAAAACACACCACTTACTTCTTCTGAATCTGCTTAACAAGAGATATTTATATTTAGATAGATATTTTTTTTAATACTTTAAAGCGTTTTAATACTTTAAAAGGTTAAAGGAGCAACGTCCACCAAAGTTATTATAGTAAACATTAGATGTTAATCCATTATAGAGAAGGATGGGGAAGTTAATTAATTTAGCTAAATGGTTTATGCAAAGCTCACTTTACAAAGAGCTTTTGATGTACTTGTGTTCATGGAAATATATGTTTTCAATAGATTATTATCAATATTTGCCAAAAAAAATATAGTTAACATAGTCGTACCTGTTGGGGACCATCTAAGCGCTTGCTAACAAATAATAGGAAATGGTAAAAAAAAAATTGTTAAAATTATTTAGACGTACCTGTATTTGAACTCGTATCTCTTGAATACCATCCAAGCGTTCTAACCACTAAACCATACGCTCATATCGAGTACTATTCAAATTCTTTAATGTTTTTTATAAATTTTATTTAGTATGGAAATAAAAGGCACTTTAATATGTTTGAATGTTAAAAACGACGTTACACAAGCACAATATAAAAGATTTATTATTAAATTTGTATGAGTTTTTAATCCTATATCAGACATATGTAAGTCTTAAAGGTTATTGTATATTATTTTAAACTGGATAGTTCAAAGTTAATATTAATTTCTAAATGAAAATTACTTTAATACCGTGCCATCCTTTATTTGGTGTATAATTTCAAAGATCTAGAAATAAATACTAATTTTATATATTTACTTTATTTATCTGTTTGGTTCATATCTGTTCATATATGTATAAATATAAATACAAACAAAACAAATCTAAATATAGTATGAAAAATATCTTACTATGTGTAATATACTGCTTTCATTATTTATTTGTTAACTTTTTAAAGAACTTGAAAGAGTGTAAGTCCGCCATCTACTCACAACTACAAACTTCTAAGTAACCTGTCCGTTGGAAGTGGAATAATCTATATAACTTGAGGCACAGTAATCAAACTTATAAGTCAACGCAATCAAAAGATATGAACGTTTATGCCTAATTTTTTTGCATATGTATGAAAATCGTTGTGTGATCAAAACCTATAGGGTATCGGTCGTCATCTTAGAGGTATGAAATTTGGCAATAAGTTAGAGCTTATAGTACAATTAAAAAAAAATTACCAAAAAATTTAAATTTATAGATATATATATATATATATATATATATATATATATATATATATATATATATATATATATATATATATATATATATATATATATATATATATATATATATATATATATATATATATATATATATATATATATATATATATATATATATATATATATATATATATATATATATATATAAGGCAATGAGTTCAATCGTTTCAGACAAGGTGTTCGTAGATGAAAATTGAATCTACCCTTTCTTATTACTGTATAAGCTAAAACCAAGACAACATAAAACTTTCATCTCACTAAAACAAATGGCGCGCTGGGAAATCTGCAGTGTCTGCGGGTGCCCTTAGTTTATTGATTGTAGTATACGAGTAGTCCGTAGGACTTGTGTTTAGATAGGAAAATTTCCGATTTAAATTGCGTTGTCAAGATAGGATCTCTTAAGTATGGAGATTTTGTTGTATGCTTATTTTTGTACTTTCATTTACAATTTCAATTCAATTATGTTTTAGCCGACTGAGCGGAGCAAGGGTGGGTTATGTGTTATATTTTTTTTGCATGCATATTTTAGGAAGAGTAGGTCAGGTAGTCAATTACATTGTGTTCCCTATTTGAGACCCAAGTTTTGAGATATTGCGTGTTGAGTGATTTGTCCGAGTGGGCATCGAACCTGCAACCGTCCGTATTTTTTTTAAATAGACGAAGTAAATCTTATTTATTGAGATATTATTACTTGTAAATATTTAATGTAGTCTGTATATATTATTATAATATATTTACATACATATATAATATATTTTACATACCAGCTTATTTACAAATAAAATATAAACTGTCTAAGATTTAGAAAACAATCGCATATAATGTTTTTATTACAAGTTTAAATTAACGTCTAAATCTTTTATACCATTCAGAATTATAAATATTATTCATCTCCTTCGTATCCTCCTGACAGCACATGGTAAGAGCGTTGGTCGCGGCTTCAATACCCATTTGGAGGAATGAATTAATTGAAAAAATAAGATGTGAAATCAACTCAATACGAGTGAGGGCAGCAAGAAGAAAATAGCTAAAAATAAATATAAAATAGAGTTGAGAGTGAACATATATATATATTATATATTATATATATATATATATATATATATATATATATATATATATATATATATATATATATATATATATATATCATCTGTGAACTAGTACTAGACTAGGTTCGTGTCGATAAAAAAAATCTTTTTATAATAGATCACACAATAAATTTTTCCAAAAAACATACAGATCATCAAACTTAATTACATAAAAAAAATCATAATATTCTGATATAAATGTAGCGAAAAGAAATGTAGTGAAGCTATTATTCATTAAAATTCCCAATTATAATATCCAAAAAGTGAACTTTAGCTTATTTCGAGTCTATTTCCGTATCCCGTAAATCCATACCTTTGACAGCTATTTGGCTGATAAACGCGGTACTTAATATGCGAGAATGATTTCCGCGAACAACACCTGAGCCCTTCGTTTTCAATTTCACTGAGGGTTCTGATCGACAGGCTCTTAAATATAGGTCAAGTTTTGATTTACATATATATATATATATATATATATATATATATATATATATATATATATATATATATATATATATATATATACTACATTGAAAAAAGTATATAAAATTAAAGTGTATTTATGTTATGAACTCTGTTCTACATAGAGAAAGATTTAATTGATTTATTTATTTTTAATAGATAAATTTATTCATTTTATATTTCAATGATATATTTTGATAGTAATATTTTATAAAATTTTATATCCTTCTAAAATGGTTATATTTCAATTACTTTCAAATAACGTAGTAAAGTATTTATTATTACAGTCAAATTATAGTACATTTGTATTATATGTGGATAACATGGCTCCTAAATATATATTTTTTTGTTTTATGGCAAACTTGATTCTATGGGCAGAGAAAACCAAATAATAAGACACTGAGCTTATATATATATATATATATATATATATATATATATATATATATATATATATATATATATATATATATATATATATATATATATATATATATATATATATATATATATATATATATATATATATATATATATATATATTTCATGAAGAACGTGTTAAGGTGATTTGGGCAGGTCGAGAGAATGAGTGATGAAAGAATGGTAAAAAAAAATATGAAGCAAAAGTGAATGGTAAGACAGGTAAGGGGAGACCTGGGTTGACCTTCAAAAATAAAAGGTCGAAGATACTGGAAGAATGTCTCATAAAAAGCATGAAGATGCCCCGGAGAGCATGTATGAAGAGGTTAATGACAATGGACGAAGCGAAAGAGGTATAGAGCAGGAACCGCAGCGTTTGGCGCTCCGTTCTCTCTGACTAACCCGCTAGGGATAATAGGTGAAGTTATGTTGTTGTTATGTTAATATTGCTCAGTTGTACGAAAATATTTGTGATCTTCCTTTGTGTACCGCTCACGTAATTATTTTGATTTCACCAGACTACAAGTCCTTAGTCATAAGATCAAAGTGGAAATTTATAGATATAATATCCCAGAAAAAACCATTAAAAACTTATCCTGTAATTCATTTCATACAAAATGAGTGCACTTATTTTACTCATTACGACGGAAAATTTAAGTTTGTCGTCTTTTATTATTCGTACTAAATTGACCTAGACTTATAAAATTTGACAAGAAGTGAGAACTTACAGTAATATAACTTATAGTAATATAAAATGAGTGGATACCACCGCAAATTTAAGTTTGTCAATTTTTATATATATTATAATTACTTAGCGGAATACATACAATCATAAAATAGGTACGGAACCCTCAGTGCACGAGGACTACACGCAACTGAGTAGTATATAAATATATACACGGCCTCATGAATACAAAAATTATAATTTTCGCGGCGAGGACATAAAATATACAGACATATAAATGTACAAAATGTAAATTAATCATATGCAATGTTTGGGATTAGCTCTATGAAAGCCGATGGGATAAATTTGCCTGGAGCAATATTACTTGCACATTCAGTACAGAATTTTTTTTAAATTATGTAACTAAAGAATATAACATGTATTTCAAGTCTATATTTGTATGTATTTTTTAGATTAGAAGTAATAACTAGAAAATAATTAGTAAGTGGAATACAGAATGAACTTGCACCGATTAGAGACTAGATTAGAGATTAAGTGTTGATTGAGATTTATATATATAGAATACGATGTAAGAGATCAGTCCATTCAGCAACCACCACTAGATATAGGCTTTTACCAGGAATGGCTTTACAGTTAATTACCGCGCCCTTATGACACCGTCTACTCAACAGATAATCTAACAGATAAGTTGAATGGGCTCACCGCACATATGTAATAAGGTGCTGTGGACTCTATTGGAAGAACGTGTTCACGACAGCCAGATCAGACGGAATACAGATTCTTAGAATATTTCCTCTCCCTCCCTCTGTGTGACCAAAACCACGTTCATACGTCTCCGCAACCTTACCCACGTAGCCGTTAAGGCCAACTATGACTAACTCCGTGGACGGTATAGGGAGTAAAATATCTTCACATTACTCCTAGAATTATTCCTTTTCGGCCCCGCTATAACCAGCTTGGGGAGCGTAAGCACTGATTAAGTTGGTGATATCTATATCCCTATCTGCCAGCACCTTCACCTGAATCAGGCGGTCACCGCGACGGTCAACTTCGACACACTTTCATAGATTGGAACACTTTCATAGATTGGAAAGGAGTATGACAGTGGTGGCTCGAGAGTCCGGGGTCGCATACCCGTCCATTACCAAAAAGCGGACAGATATTCGGCCACACGCCCTCTGGATTAAAGTGGCGCAGTGGGACAGTCTAGCTATAAACAGGAAGTTTATAGGTTTGATCCCTACTCATGAGTTATTTTCATTTTCTCGCTCTAGTAACATAAAATGTGTCGTTAAGTTCCGCCACTCAACACTGGGCACTACTTCTTTTTACTTTTAACTAACTGAAAAAAAAAAACATTTGGAACATTTCAGAAAATACAACTTTTTTAACTTACTAACGAAAAAAAAATTACAACTTAAAATTTCACTGCTATTGAAATTTCATATAGCTTTCAATTGGCGTAAATACCATCGCAAACAATATTACAACGATTACTTTGAGCTCAAAAATATTTGTATCCAAAGAAATATGTGAATGTTTCAACTTCAATTGTCGCAAGAAATTGTTGAAACGCCACTGTGTAATAGTGACGGCGTCTTAAGGTTTTCTTAGACGCGCCTCGCAACGAGGTCTCCTTTGCATACGGAATATTAAAGTACTATCTTAGTTTGTTTTATAATTTTTGTATGTGTTGCCTTGTTTTGTTTTTGTTTCATTTGGAATATAAGTTATTTTATTATAAGTTAGTTTATTTTCGTTTACTTTTCTATTCTACTATCTATGTAATATACTTAACGTGGTTTTGAACTTTAAATTATAATCTTGATTTTTGTTCTAATAGACCAGTGCAGTATGTAATTTTATTATTAACATGTAAGGCTAGTTGTATTTGTTTTTTTTTAATTTTGAAAATTATTATAAAAATAAATAAAATTACTCAATTAAAGTTACGGATCATGTGTTATATATGATAATTTTATTTAAAAAAAGCAGTTTCACGTTTCCTGATATAGCAGGATAAGCAGAGAAGGTAGTCAGGACCCCTCGTTTACCGCCCCATTGACATTTTCTATGTTAAATGGCGCCATGTTTTGTGTAAAAAAAAGAAAAATCCTAGTATAAATATAATTAGAGTATAATCGTATAATACCACGAGGTAGATATTTCCTAGCCTCATCACGCAATGTCTAGAAAAACGGAGAGTGGAAAACGGAGTGTCTTTACACCAGGTTCCCTCTACTTATCCTGCTATATGCGAGATACAGCGTGAAGCTATCTAAAGACATTAAGAAGATCAATAAAAATGTGCCGCTATGTTGATTCGTCTCTTGAAACGTCAGGCGTTTACACTCGACAGAAAGGCGCCACTTGTAACACCAGTGATGGGCGTTTATTTAATAGTGCTATATCGACTTTTTTATATTTCGGTTATACACTGTTTTTTTTTTTTTGATAAACTTAATCATCTTTTACTGAAAACCCAAGAGATGTCATATTTAAAAAGTTATAAATATTTTTCTTAACCTTAGGAATTTTGTAGGCAAAGAAAATCTGTAGGATGTTTGATGTCTCTTTTTCGTCCTAACAGATAGGTATTCAGAATATGTTTTATTTCAGAATTCAATAACTCATTTTGTGTAACCAAATCGAAAAAAAAAACATTTTTGACATTAATATTGTTATAATATTATTAACTTTAATATTATAGTTCAAAATTCTTCTTGACACTAAGTTCCTTCTGTATATCTTGCAATATACGAGACAAAGGCGGAAACATAAACCTAAAAAATTCACAACATAAATTACTCTCACATCAAAAGAAAAAGGAAATTGCGTTTACATCACTATTATTGGAAAAAATCATAAAGTACTTGAAATATTATTTATTCGCGCGTTTAAAAGAAAATTCAGGCTTTTTTAATATTATTATGTCTATTTTAATGAATAGCTGGTATTTTTATAGCTTCACGTTGAATACCGCACTTAGTGTTCTAGGACATAGTGTCAAGACACTGCTCTCCACTTTCCGCAGTCGAGACATTGCGTGAAGAATTTTAACAGAGTGATTTCATAGAGAAAATCTAATTTAATAGTTTCTATCTACACTTACAATATTCTTGTATATATTCTGAACTTTCTCAACTGTAATACAATGGCGTTAATAATGTGTGTTTTTGGTCAAATTAATGAAAATATTGCAGCTGACTCCGCCATTGTGCACACAACTTCACTTAATTAGCGTACTTTGTTTTTGTTACGCAACAGCTACGTACATTGTACAATTCTTAAATTGCAAAATTGCAAAGTGGCATTTAGAGCTTATAAATTCGGAGAAATATTTGTCATAAATAATTTTTATTTCTTTGTGATTAGTGTTTACTTAGTTAAAAAATTTGCTGAATTATGTTTTGTGAAATTTAAATATTTGAATGGGGATGGCATCGAATTTCCAAAAGTTCATCACACACGGTGGTTGCTTCGATGTTTTAATTTTAATCATTAAAATAGAAATATCAGAGCTATATTTCCTGTTATTTTAGGAGGAGACCTCTAGTGACCTTCGAGAACACAGTATCCAAGATACTGGAGAAAGCTTAGGTAAAAATCATGAGGATCCGCCCTCTGAGGGTATATATGAAGCGATTAATGACAGTGGACGAGGCGAAAGGGGTACACAGGGACCGTGTGCGGATCCCGTTAGGGATGCAGCGTGAATTCATGTTTGTATGTTTAGATATCGATTCACTCAAGTGGGAATCGATTAAAGAATTATATTATATTATGTATTGCGTCAGTCAGACGTTATCCCACTGTACCAATATGGTTTCGAATACTACTAAACTTTTTGGACTTTCTAGGTAATCTTATATACATTACATAAAATAGTTTAACAGGATTAATCGTTTAAATTGAAATTATTTTCGGAAACCCGACGTTTCGAACACTTAGCAGTAGTCCGCGAAAATCAAAGAACTTATTATAGTCTCTTAACAATTGCGTACAATACGCTGTTTTTATAAACAATACAATTTATCTTAATTATGACCTCATTTATGACTGTCTCATTGAAAATGCATCTTTTGTTTCAGAAAGACGTCATTAAGTTGGACTAACAAATCGTGAGCTGAGTGTCTATTAATAGGGACGTGCTATAGCACGTACATATATAAATATATGTATATAAAGAAACAAATTAAATTAATTCAAGTGTAACTAGTGATGTAACAATGAAACTGAGTGTCAGTGCGTATAGAGCTCACGCGGCTGCCCATAAGAAGATTTTAACTTCTTCGTACCAACAACACTATGGAAGCACGGCGGCGCCGCCATCTTGTAATCCGTTGCAACCACCTAATTTCACGCCGCAGGTAAGTTAATTGCATGTATGTTTGTACTTACAAAATTGTAATAAAAACTAATTAAAATAAAATAAATCAAAGTGACATAAGATACAATTAAATGAATGCTGGGATAAATAAAATTTAAAGCAAATTATTGTTATATATTTATAGTAAAATTATACTTTATGAAGAGCAACTATTGAGTTTGCCTTCCAAGCCTGTATCCACATTTTTATGCTAATTGACGATTGAAAATTTAAAAAAATTAAAAATTTAAATATTTATATCTTAAAAACAGTTTTACAAATTTTGATAAAACTTTTTATTACGTCATATAAATTGGAATATTACTTATTTTACTCCTCTCGATTATACCGTATCTTAAGTGCTTTGAAAATCACGAAGAAAACTAGATTATATGTGGCTGTAAGTTTTAAGTTATTAGCTTGCTAAAATTTACTAATAATAATTAATAATAATTAATTTTAACTGATTATAATTTTAAAAAAATAAGATAATAACTTAAAAAATAAGATAATAACTAAAATTGATAGATTGATCCAGACTAAGCTAATACATATAAAAATTTATAATTTTTTGTCCAGCAGTCCTTGCGTGATCCATGTAAAAATTAACAGATAGACAGACAAAACAATGCTTGCTGGTTTTTAACTATTACTATTAATATATTGACCAATGCCTTTTTAAAATCTTTCACTTACAAGATGATATTTTTATCCGTTTATTATACATTTTTAGGCGGTGACATAAAAATGTTGAAAGTTAGTAAGTACATAATTTTGGAAATGTATGAATATTAAAAAATAGTAGGATTTGAACGAATGCTTTTTTTAAACTGCCGAAGTTTTCTAGCCATTAAAACAGTATGTTTTTTAAAAGGAACGGAAAACGATAGCATATCAGAAGTCAGAAGCATACGTTGAAAGCGTTTTTGTTGTTAGCATCTCTAAAGAAAGGCATGTGTTGATTACTTTTTATATAAGATTTCAAGATTCTAGATTAATAGATTTCATTACTGAGTAGGTCCAACAGTACATTCTGATGCAAAACACTCATCCCTAACTTTCTCCAACTTGACCTATAGTAAAGAACGTAAAAATCGATTACGTGCGACTAAAACTCGCCCTACGAGGGTTCCGTACCATTTTCATGACTGTAAGTCACTAGGAAGTATAACTTATGAAGCTCAAATTTGTTGTATCTACCTATTTTGAATGAAATAAATTACAAATAAAAGTCGGTAATTTCATTTTCCAAGTGATCGTATAAAAGTTTATTATTTAAAATACGGAAAACTAAACATATATATATATATATATATATATATATATATATATATATATATATATATATATATATATATATATATATATATATTGATAAGTATACATAACATCAAGCACATAATGTACACATATATATAAAAGGATTTTCCGTTTCAGTTCACAACGACATATAACATTCCTATTGGTACTTCGAAACTTTTACCTTTCGAGATCTTATGATACACAAGACTTTGTTCTTCGATTGTTTTCGAGAGGTGTCCTTTCACTTTATTGAATTTTCCGGTATTTCAACACTCAAACTAAATCAGGTTCTCGATCGGAACTGTAAGTTAACCGGAATCATATGAAAATATCTAGGGATATTTGAACATATTATTTAGGTAATATTGTAAATTTATTGCAAGCTTTATTTAAAATATTCTGGGAGTGTTTTGCTTTTAAGAACAAATCTCATATGAGACTAAGGAATGAGTGATTTAACTCTATCTAAACCTGGATACCATTTATTGATGACTATAAAACTTCGCCTCCTAGTAGTATGCTGGTTAATTCCCGTTCGCTTCGCTCGCTGTAAAGGTTAAAAAAGGCAACCGTCCAGCAATATATAAGTCGATAATTGATAGAATACTATAACTTCTTTTAACATAGAGTTGATAGCATACTGTTATTTTTCCTTATGTTATATTCTTATTAATCTTTTTTTTCTATCACGCTGAACATATGCGGATGGATTGGCACACTAGAAACACTATACTAATAACAACGTAATAAGGTGTAAAAAGCATATACGAATTTCGAAGAACGCATGGCTTAGTGCTAACTGCGCCGAAATGATAAATTAGTTGACTTAATGACTTGTTTTCCATATAGCTGGTCATGGCAAGTTTCGAACGTTCCAGCAACTTAGTCAATTTGAATTAAGTCCAGCTGTTTAGGATAAGTAATTTGACAGTCATACGTGCAGAAATAGGCTCTTTAGAATAGTATAGAAATATTTTTCTATATAATAGAGAAAAATTATATATATTTTCAATTAATTTGACGAAGTGACATCTATTATTACACGTCATAAAGCGTTGTAAACTAACGATGCAGCGATGCATTAATTTTATATCCAATCCAATGTACTTAAGCTAAGGTAATCAAATGGAAAACTGGAAAGCTCTAAGCTCGTTATAAATTTCCTGAAAGTTACTTCGATATCATTTAAATATATAAATATAGTGTAAGTTGCTTTTGAATTTTGATTTTAAAACGTTTTACTTTGAATAATGTATATACTAGACTTAATAAAAGTTTTGTGTCGGTCAAGACGAACTGTAGTAAACATGTTTTAATTTTCACGCTGTATCCCGCACATAGCAGGGTAGGCACATAGGAGGTATCCATAGGCTCGAAGAACCTAGTGTTAAGACACTCTTTTCCCCACTTTCCACCCTTCGAGGCATTGTGTATTGAGTGGTGGAACTCAACACCTCGCGTCATAGTTTTTTAAATAGTTACATAAATAATTAAATCAAAGAGTCCAGGATGGCACGGCTTCTGATCAGGGAAAAATATTTATTTTCATCTTCCCGCTCCCCATAAGATAAATTACGGTGCTTCTGGTATTAGCGGAATACAGAACATTGAATAACTTGACGATATGTTTTTGGAATCTAGTGAGAGGCAGATATAGTGGTATGACACTTATCTCTAGCATTACTGCTCTACACTACTCTCGATATCCTATTTTTATTACTTTTGGGTTCCGTGCCTCAAAAATAAAATTTAAACCTTTATATATATAAATAAATATATATATATATATATATATATATATATATATATATATATATATATATATATATATATATATATATATATATATATATATATATATATATATATATATATATATATTGCATTCAAAAAATAGGAACTGTTCTGCTCTACGATAATGGCGTTTCGAGCGTGCCAATAATTGGAAATTGATACTTAATATAGTTTGTAGATATTGACGTTAGCTTTGTTAAGCCGTCAAACCAGAAAGGTAAATTATTAAAATTAACACAAACGAAATTCGAACTTACACCTACCTCATATTCGCTCATATATAATAATGTTCTCATGGGTCACAACAATTTTCTTTGTATCCTTAATATAATTGCTTAACATGATTTAGGTTTCTCTACTGGGAATAGCTTTTCGGAACATTTTACGAATTTTTCATATAAAATCTTATTTTGAATTTGTATTTCAGCTTCTGTTTGAAGTTTAGACGACAGCTGGTAGAAAATGTAAAATGAAAACAAGTTTTGAGTCGGAATTATACACCAATGGTTCCACTGTAGGTGTCAAAAATACTGTAGTTGTTCGACTGCTTTTTTCTAGACAGACAGCAAAATAAAATTATCAATACGTAATTATAAATAAGTTATACAAATTGATGTTTCTTCTTAGCAATTAAAATTTATTTTTCGTTAATTTATATTATTTTCGATTCATAAAGTTAACATTTTGAAAAGTATCTATACTAATAATATAAATCTGAAGAGTTTGTTTGTTTGTTTCAACGTGCAAATCTCAGAAACAACTCGTTGGAATTGAGAAATTCTTTTTGTGTTAAATAGCCCAATTATTGTGGAAGATTATGGGCTATATAACATCACCCGATGTTAATAATGTGGAGCAGCAATTAAAACAAATGTGAATTAAATTCCACGCGGACGAAGTCGCCGGTTGCCGCTTGTATAGTATAAAAATATTCGAGTCTATCTGTCGCCCATTTTTACTATGCCTGCTTTGGCGCTTGGTAACTTTTTAACACGACGGCTGTGGTTTATATAGCCGGGGAGAATGTATTCATTTTAGTTTCCTCGCCGTGTCATAGCAAAGCGTGGCGTTGAGCTCTGCCACTCAACACGCAATCTGTCGAAAGTCGGAAAACGGATGTGTTAGCAATAGCCTTTGTACGCCTACCCTGCTATATGCGGGAAACACGTGAAACAAAAAAAATGCATAATAATAGTATAACCAATATACTGCTCCAGGTATTTAATATTTTCTTTTTAGTATCGAAACCCTAAAATCCTACACCCAGTATAATTTATTAAAACACGAAAAATGGTATAAGTTCAAAATGTCAGAAGTGAAGAGAAAAATAATGCGATAGAGAAGCAATTACGTTGTCGACTTAAGTGTATATGATATTTGAGCTTTTAAAATGGAAGGAAGGACATTTTGCTTTAAAAGCACGAAATTTCACGCATACACCTGTTCCCCTTACATATCTGCAACGTGATAGGTGTCAAATACTTAAAGCAAATTTCACCCTCGTTAATGTTTCTATTTATAATAAGAACTTTTTCCTGATATATTTAATAAAGGATAAAGTAAGGTGTTGAATTCACATTCTACTTCATGTTTCTAGAAGTTTCTTCTTAGACGTACCTTCATGGTAGAGTAGTCGTGGTCAGGAATTGGTTTTGTTTCTAGAAGCAGCTGAAATTAAACAATATCAGTGAAGTGCGAGTAGTACTCAATTTAATGGTGAAATGGCAAAAACAACTTACAAAAAGTTACAAGCTTTAACTAACTCATGTATGTACTCATTTTGTATAAATTAATTACAAATAAGGTTATATTAGAAGTTTCTGTACACATATATCTAGGAATTTAGATTTTTATTTTACGAAATGTGGCAAAAACGAGCATTTAGCTCGTATGATTTGTATCATCTCTCCAAGGTACAATAGACCTGGATATTTGATATTACATCACATTACCAACACACAATCTTGAGAAAATCGGACGTTTTTTACCGTGCCGTTGTTTTTGTTAGATACTCTAAAAATCTGAGAATATAAATATTGATGTATTGAGTACATTTACAGTAGAACATTAATATTCATATAATATTTTTAATATTCATATTCTACTAAGAAACATACATTATTTTTGAAATAAAAAAAAAACAAATCAGCACCTCCTTTATAAGTTAACTTTTTAATTTTATTTTCTTATATTTTTTACCTGTAATAAATAACATACTATTTTATTTCAAATACCGACAAGTCTCAGTATATATTAGAGTAGCTATCAGTACAAGCTTTGATAGGGGCTGAAAGATATATATACGGCCAGAGCAAGTATTCTTGGTATGGTCTCGGCAGCTTGCCAAGTGGGAATTGCGGTTTACATTACAACACTGTGGTTGTTTTGTATCAATAGATAAATATTTCCATCCAAATCCTTGTTGCTTGGAAAAATTACTTATTTGGTGATAACTGGGCTGAAAATTTCTTCAATATAATTAATGATAAAAAAATATCGTCCTCACGCGTGTCCCGCATTGAGCAGGATAGGCAGAAGGAACGTATTATGTTAGATATAGATATAGGATGATAATATTAAACCCATAAGTATGACACGATTTTGAACGCACAGAAGACAATATTTCACATACAAAATAATATTTATTTATTTATTATTTAATAGGAAGCCAACATTGTATACAAAAATATTTGACAATATTATTACTAAAATTATATAACACAATTAAAGGCTAACTTAACATGCATATAAAAACAAAGTAGACAATAACAATACATCATTCTTTACAAAGACAGTTAAAAAAAAGAAATTTATACAAACCATTCTAACTTATATGTTTAAATCTAAATAAATATATAGAACAACAACCAAATCAAACAAAATGAAAAAATAATGCTGGGAATATATATATATGTATATATATATATATATATATATATATATATATATATATATATATATATATATATATATATATATATATATATATATATATATATATATATATATATATATATATATATATATATATATATATATATATATATATATATATATATATATATATATATATATATATATATATATATATATATATATATATACATATATATATATATATATATATATATATATATATATATATATATATATATATATATATATATATATATATATATATATATATATATATATATATATATATATATATATATACATTTATATATATCATCATATCAACCGGAAACGATTACTATGGATGATGAAACTACGTATACTTGTGGGACCCTACGATGTGGTAAGAAGGGTTTCTCATGAATTATCAAGTAGGGCTTCGCTAGTAGCGATAGCGATTCGGTGTAGGGTTTTTACAATATGAAGAATTGTGAACAAATGTGTTTTTTGACAATTTACATAAATAATAGTTTAAAAAATAAATAAAAAACACAATGTTATGGAAATCATACATATATATATATATATATATATATATATATATATATATATATATATATATATATATATATATATATATATATATATATATATATATATATATATATATATATATACATTTATATATATCATCATATCAACCGGAAACGATTACTATGGATGATGAAACTACGTATACTTGTGGGACCCTACGATGTGGTAAGAAGGGTTTCTCATGAATTCCCAAGTAGGGCTTCGCTAGTAGCGATAGCGATTCGGTGTAGGGTTTTTATAAAATGAAGAATTGTGAACAAATGTGTTTTTTGACAATTTACATAAATAATAGTTTAAAAAATAAATAAAAAACACAATGTTATGGAAATCACCGTAAAAACTAAGACATAAATCTTCATAATTTTGGTAAAAATAACGTGGGGTGATTTTTAAGATATTAAAATTATAACCTTTCTACTCATAACTGTCAATAAAACGCATAACTATTGATACTATTTGCCACTATTTCAGTTTCATAAATTAAAATTATTAAAATAGTTATATTGTTTCATATTATTGCATTGACATCGGTCTTCAAATATGAAAAGTTTCAAATATATCTGACATTTTAAAGTCTGTTAAAATCGTGTTGAAATTTTCCGTTACAAATATATATATATATATATATATATATATATATATATATATATATATATATATATATATATATATATATATATATATATATATATATATATATATATATATATATTTATATATATATATATATATATATATATATATATATATATATATATATATATATATATATATATATATATATATATATATATATATATATATATATATATATATATATATATGATTATGGATTCGATTTCCAATCGAGTTCATTTTAATTTAGATAAATCTTTAATTATTTTAGTCAAAGTGCGGCGTTGAGTTCCGCCACTTTACACGCAGTGTCTCGATTTCCGATTTGAAACAGAGAACGGAGTGTCTTAACACTAAGTCATATCTACTATAAGCGTAAAGCTAAAAAAAGCGCAATAATGATTAACCTTTGAAGGTCATTAATAATATGTTTTTTACTAGCTTTGCTAATTTCGCTTACCATTAATATTTTAAATAAAGGTAAAATAGGATTTAATTATATATGAATACGAATTAAACCCGAATATAAAAATATTGTAATCACAACAGTTGTGAGTTTGATCCAAAGCCGCAGGAGAGAATTATGCTAATTTCCCCTGACTGGGGAATTCCCTTCAACACGCAGTGGCTTGAACTCGAGCAGAAAGTAAGGTACGGGGTGGGGTGCCTTACTATCCTATTCTTCCTGTCTGCCTTCTCATGTCAGCATACAGCCAGATTAAAAAGGTTTTTTTTTTATTGTTTCTCTTTTTTGTTCACCAAAGACTTTTGTCGTCCGTGCCATTGTTGATCTGGTTATTTTATTTTTATTATCATTATTGGAGTTTTTCAATCTTAAGCAGTTTTAGTGTGAATCGATTCTCTATGTTCTAATTGGCCGACAGTTGTCCTCGACAATATCTGCAATATTGGATTAAATAGTTTATGATACACGACCTCAGAACATCAGAGAAGTCGGATTTCGTAAGTTTAATTTAGAGATATGATGTTGTATGTTACTCTTACTAGAGTGCGTAAATGAAAAAAAATCATTTCCTCCAGGGGGAATCCAACCCATAACCGTCGCGCTAACATTTAGAGAAAAAATGTGCCCATTATATCTAATGATGAAGTCTTTGATGAAAATAACCGGACCTAGGAAATCCTATATTGGCTTGCAGAATCCATTTAAATAATGAAGGAAATAGTCTATTCAATGTAAGCAAATTGAAATTCGTCTAGAATTACAGTTGGTCTCTCTCTAGTTACTAGTTATTGTGTTTTAGTTCAAGTTAATAGTATACATGTAATGTTAAAATTTGTTTCAAAAATGTTTATATAGGTATTTATTTTAATAATTTCGGGTATTTTGATGCCTTTGTGGAGTATTCGGCCTGACTGTAAATGTGAAAATTTACATAATTATGACAAAGTGCGACAAAGTGCGACGTGCGACGTGCGACGAAGATGGAAGAAAACGGAGTGTCTTTTACTTCTCTCTATCTTCTCTGTCATACCGATAGCAGTACAAGAATTTGAAATTTAAAAAAATAAATTCATTTAAATAAATTCATCTCTTTACATTTCTTAAGTTAATTTGCATAAAAGCAAAAAATTAAATCAATTTTCCTTAAAAATATATATGCACTTATTTTTTGAAGTCTTCTGCTAAAAGCTGTACTCCTATAATTTACTCAGTAGTACTCGAACAGCATTGATCTATACAAAAGCACTTCACCAATAATATTTCCGTGCAAATAGGCGATGGAAAGTGGTTTCTTATTTTTTTCTCTCAATTCGCTTCCAGTGTTATTTTGTTATTATATAATAAAAAGCTTTCTTAATCCTTTTATTGAATTAGCTTCTTTAATTGAATGACCTTCTTTTATTGAATTAGCATCGACCTCGAGTGGACCGAGGTGATATTAATTTATCACTTAACACTATTATTATATTAAACTACTGCCAACAGCTTTTAATTCTTCGCGTACTAGGATACGTAACCCTGAATTCTTGCAGAATAAGCTGTATTTTGCCCTCTGGTGTGGTTGGTTTGAGACTTGAAAGTTTTTATTAGTGCATCCCAGATATTTTAACTCAGTCACACACTCCATAGGAATATTACTTTTAGCAAAAAAACTAAAAGTCTAACATTTTTCAAGACTTTCCAAAGTTAAAGAATTTTATTTAAATAAATCCCAGCTCAGAACCTATAACCATTGCGCACTGACAGAACATTTGTACTAGAACATAACTATGTAATTTAAAAAAGCGTATTGGCACAATTCTGTAAATACTCTTAGATATAAGTACAATTTTTTTTCCACGTCACGCTGTTACCAGTATATAGCAAAGTAAACAAAGAAAAGCGGGAGAAGATAGAAAAAGCTTAAGTGCTTTCATCATTAAGGATATTTCTTTGGTATTATTGAATTTTGAAAGTACTAAAATAAATACTGAACTGAAATTTTTGTCTTCACACTGTATCCCGCATATAGCAGGGTAGGCAGAATGAACCATAGCCAGAAGAAACTTAGTGACGACCCACCTTCCGTGACGGAAATCAACTTACCAGAGCGAAGTACATGATAATAATTCATTCTCCCCTTCTAGGAATTGAACTCACAAGCTCTCGCATTTACAGACAGACGCGTGCCTCTGCGCCACGACGGTAAAAAATGATATTAATACTATTACATTACAGTAGGGGTTCACCAAGGCTCAGCTCTTAGTCCACTTTTGTTTAATGTAGTAGATACTGTCACGGCTCACATCCAGGACCAGCCTCCAAGGCTGATGGCTTGGCCTTACAGACAAAAATTAGCTAATCTTTCTATACAAGGTCCGCTCGCATTTTATATTGTACGAAAGTAAAATTTGCCCCTAAATATGTCTAGACAGTGACGAATAGAGCTATTTTCATTAACTCAACAAGAATTTATATATGCCCGAAACGTATTCTAGGAATATAATTATATTTTTTTATTATAAAATAATAGAGACGTACAAAATACTGGCGCAGTTAATCGTTTCATATTGTTAATTAGTTAGAGTACAATAAAAACTTTTTAATATTTAAAATTATTTAAGTTACTATATATTAACTATAATAATTATTGAAATCTCACACAAACACACACATTACATCATCATTATTATGTATAGGCATCCGATAAAATGATACAAATTTACTTTCAACGACTGTACCTGACTGAAGCGAGTGTTTTCTCTATAACGGTAAACTCGCCCAATTAATTTGCCTACGAATATTCATTATTTTAAATACATTTCAATTTAACAACAGTATTTACTAAGCTATAAGTATAAAGTTATTTTAATTTTCAGCTATAATAATGCTTATTAAACACTAGCTTTTGCCCGCGACTTCGTCCATGTGTACTTACCATTTGTTATACCTACATTTTTCCTTTTTAGAGGAGAATTTTGTGCATTTCACCTAAATAGATAATTTTTATTTCTTATCATGACCCTGTATAGCAATTTTTATACTATTAAATGTAGAAATGAGGAATTTTCAAGAAGTCAATCAGTCAGACAGGCCTTTCATATATATAGATATTCTTTTTTGTTTTGTCAAGTCACTAAATTTGATTGTATTTACATAATGTTTTATTTTTTTTATCTCGATGAGACCGTGTCATTTGGGGGTATTGTTTTCTGTTAAATAATTTAGTTCCCCAAGCTGCTTAAAGATAAACTCATTTACGTGTTGTGAAAGTCTTTTTTGGTAGGTGTTGCTGTACGTTGTTGTCTCTTGTTTGACAACTAGCAAATTTCAGTCTAGATATAATAAACGATATATGAAATTATATACTAATGTATGAAAGGATGTTAAAGATTATTATTTTATTTGATCTTTACATTGTACGGATATATATGCGATATATGATATGCCGGAGCATATAGCAGGGTAGCCTGAGAGAACCTAGTGTTAGAACACTCCGTTCCCAGTTTTCCACCTTCTGAGACATTGCGTGTTGAGTGGCGGAACTCATCGCGCGCTTTGTCTTGTTACCAGAGCGAAGAACATGAAAATATTTTTTGGCCTCGAATGGTACTCGAAGATGTATTTAATACAATTATTAATTTACTTATATCAAATTATATAGTGTGGCATAGTTTTAATTAATAATGTTAGAACAATGTTTTTAGAGTAGATTAGGTATGACCCTTATTAGTAATTGCTTATAGGCTTAAGAGACCGCTTTTACCCAAGGAGCCGCCATTGTGCATTTATTTTAACTTATGCAATCTAATGTTAATTGTAAAGTTTATGTACAATAAAGTATTATTATTATTATCTAAATATAGTCAACGTGGCATCTCTGACTGACTGATAAACTCAATGGGTGAGTTCTATCTAGGATGAGTTCCATCGCTTAGCACCAATGTTTCTAATTCTGGTGAAAACGTGAGAGCTTAGTGTCCTAGACACTTGGACACAAGACTATCTCTTATTATGAGGAATAAAACGTAAATAAAAATAGGTTTACTACATAGTCACATTAAATTTACATACATATATATTCCCTGCCTCTGGCTTGCCTTCATTGGCCGGCAGAGTGGAGCGCAAGAGCTATATGCTCGAAAGGATAAAAGTGCTCAATCTGCGTAGTTATGGGGAAACTCGCTCTTGAGCTTCTCGTGATGGTGAAACCGGTGCACACCTCTCGAAATCCCTAGCCGACCACACTAGTGCTGCGCCCGAGGCATTACGTCCGTCAACCTTTCAATTTGAGACTATTGAAAAGGCGGGCGTCCGTTAGCCTCATCTAATAGCCCAGTACTCAGACTATCCAAACTCATTATCCGGCGACCATCTCTGGGCAATTACCTATGGTTACGCAGAGATGGATCACGAGTGATGCGTCACAGTAAAATGTTTTATATTCTCTAAGGGGCCACTAGGTGTTGGACTTGTGTCCCCACGCAAGCCTGCCAAAGGTTCGTTTGAATCCGAGAATTACCAAGTGGAACGTAATAATAATATATCTTAATTCCAGAACATTCGATCCATATAAGTTATAAACAATAAATATCAATACACCAATATATTAAAATAGTTAAAAATCTAGTTATTTGCGATTCTCGCTGTAATGTTGAGCCAACCAATGCCTAAGAAAAGCACCGTCCAAGTACCGACCAGCTACTTGGAGAATCCCATACTTCTTTTCGCGCAAACGAGCCCAAAACAAAGCTATTCTGACACGAATTACCGCAAAGAAGTGCGGTATACCCACTCAGGCGAACATATTCGACGCGCTGCAGAATCTCGGCAATATAGGTACATAGTTAAATATATAGCACGTTATCGAAGCATTAATTTTTCCAATGAAGTCAATAAAATGACGATGAAACATAATTTAAGTTAAAAATTAGTTTAGATCGTCGTCTAAAGTTTCAAAGTATTTTATGATTCATTAAATTTTTACGATCACTCGTTGGAAAGCTGTGTGGCGATTTGCCAAGCGAGGAGACGTACAACCTTAGATTAGATTATCTGGACATGTTGATTTTATGTACAAATATATATTTCTGTTTTTAATTCATATATATTTTTAAAAATTCATACATATTTTTTAAATATAAAACGTGAAGTTTAGCCAATTTAATGTGAAGTTAATTAAATAAAATAATGTTTAAATATGAAAATGGAGACTATTTTAGCGCAGTGGGGCAGTGTCTGATTGTAAACGAGGTGGCTACGAGTTTGATTCCCACTAGGTGAAATGAATTCTTTTCGTTTTCTTGCTGTGGTGTGTGTATATGCGTGTTCTTACTGTGATAAAAAAGCGCGGTGTTATGTTCCACCGTTAAACACGCAATGTCTCGAATCCTGGTGGAAAGCTTTTTCTCTGCCTGCCATATGCGGGATACTGCGTGAAGCTAAAAATCTTACAATTGTGCGTCAACCTTTGTATCTCGAGATACTTTCTTAATTACATCCAAGTTGCCTAATTGATAACCTTAATCTTAAGAACAATGAAATTTTGATAGAATGCCTCACATTCTGACATTTTTTTATATCAAAATAATTATTAATTATTTTTGAGATATAAAGGATAATAAAAAAAATCGATTCAGATCCATTATATCAGGATGTTATATTTACAATGGTCACGTTAAAAATACCTATAAAATATCCATAGAATTTAAATATACACATAGAATGAAAATGGCTTTCACGTTATATCTGGTCTAAAGGAATATTTGTTCCAGAAAATTGCCATCCTAAACATAAAAACAACACACACTGCCTCATTTTTATTTCTTTTTATGAAAATATTACGAAGGTATTAAACACATATTATTAAGTATTAAATAATAGAAATTAACATTTCATGTATATTTCGTTTCTATTCAACTCCTTATATTTTATGTGATATGTTAAAATACTAACATATACGTACGTTAAAATTACGTACATTCTAATATGCAATTTACAAAATGAATGTATTGAATATAAGAAACAATATAAAAAAATTGGATTTAAATGTATTGAGATTTATTTTAAAAAAATATACGTTATATACAGAAATAAGTCATATTGAATCGTAAATGTAAAAATGTAAAAACCGTTAGATACGCATATACCTTGTTAGATTATAATCAATCGATAGATTGTGATCCATACAATAGTGTTTGTACAAAAATTAAAATTAATTTGAATTATTGCGCTTGAAGTAATCGTATTGTTAATAGATCGTATAAGGTTAGATTAGGTAAGACTTATATTTAATTGATACTTTTGATAACATTTTTTTTAATTAATTTCATAAAACCGACAGACAGTTTGCAATTTAACGAGTGAGAGTTTGTAATCAAACGGTTTCATTTAAATATGATCTAACTTACAAGCAATCGAAAAATAATACGCTAAATTGTTCACAATACTGTACAGATTTACGAATTATCGATAGATATCAAATTTCCGAAACTGATTATAATATAATAACGATATTCGCAATTTTATTTGTAATATATGTACATATTAAATATAAATATGAGAACAAAAAGTAGTACCTTTAATTTAATGTAAATATTAGGCATAAAATATTATTTAATATTATTATATCGTTTATTATATATTTCCCAAGATTAATAAGCAAGAAGGAGAGAAGGCGTTTAAAGAAGACTATGCTGCATAGTGCTTAGCTCTTCAGGTCATGTAGGCGAAGGAATATGTGCAGCATTACTTGTACTCTCTCGCCTCCATGACCTGAAGAGCTAAGCAGAAACAACAGAAGATTGAAGATTTTAAAAAAGAATAGAACGGTCTTCCAAAGACTGGAATAAAAAAGATAAAGCTATTTCATGTATTTTAATAGTATATTATGTTTATTTAAGTTATCTGTAAGCATAGAGTTTTTAATTGTCTGCGTTATTTATGTCAATGTTAATAATGTTTTAATTAAACATTATGCATGTTTTAGCTCGTAGAATGTTGGTAAAGTTTTAAAATTAATTTATATAGAAATTAGATAATTATAATCACTAAATTGTACTTCTCAAGTCAATCGATTTGTAAATAATATTATTTAATAAACTTTTATAAAATTACCTTATCGATTGTAATTACGAGAGTGGAGAAATGACATTACAGCGTGTGTATGGAGAATATGAGAAAATGTAAGATCAAAAATCTTTCCACAATTTCATTATATAAAACTTGATCGACTCCCTCCAAGTAAAATTATAGGGATATTTTGTTCCTTAGTCTTTTTTTTTCAAATTTATATATCTCCCCGTATGGTATGATAGACAGAAATAATAAAGTATTGACTACTTCATATTAGAATATAAAATTATATTTCTATAATGAGTTGAGATAAAACAATAAAGTTCATGAAACTTTCCCACTGCCCGCATTCGCGTAACGATTCATAAAATGGTTGGTGCGTGCGACAATCGTAAATCCCTTGCTATCCTCAACAGAACTCTGAAGGATGGTCAATGGTTGTACTAAATTAATATCCTAATAAATTTCTTTATATAATATATAATAATATTTCGTATGAAGTTAAAAGCCTTTGTTATATAATTTGGAGATATTTGGATGAAGCTACGAATAAAAGTGAAAATGACTACACTATCGAATCCGCAACCATCTTACTTACAGTTAACATTGGTAGATATAAACACGCTGATGACGATTATTGTATATACGTACACATACTGTACTGACCATTGTGTGACATTTTTATATGATAAATCGTTTCTCGATTTCTTAGCTCTTAAAATTTGTTAGTTATTTTAATCCAAGAACAATACATTGTTAATGAAGTTGAAGAAGCTTAGTTTAGCTTATTTCAGTGTCACTCGCGGATCGGACAGCCTAATTTTGTTTTACTTTTAGCAACTTTTACTTATTTTATAATAATCGTTGTTATAATAATTAGTACCGACTTCACTTCTAAAACGTATTAATTTTAATTTGACTAAATATAGAAAGGAACTCGATCAGTGGAAGCACCTCACTAGGTCACAAGTTCAAAGTACTGCTATGAACTCCTCTCCCTGGGTGATGGGTAATTTCCACCTATTACGAGAACAGCAGGTCCCAGAATATAGAACGTCTTAAATTGATACCACGCTGTCTAGAAAAGTTAAATAACTCCAAATTGTACACCATTTATATTTTTCATATGATACGTGATAGCCTTCTGGTTTGGAGCTTCTATAAGGATTTATTCTATCATTGACATATCGCTATCAAAATAAATTTAAAAGCACAGACGTATATCCTCTTATCATATTTGATATGATCGACGACATTTAAGCTCTCAGAATAGACATTTATTTCCTTTTTGATTTGTATTTATAAAGGCTTGAAATAAAGTGAGAGAACAACCTCTCGTTCGCTTATTATTTTTACTTGAACTTTATAGTTTTGTTTTCACAAACCAAAACTATCTAACTATCTAACTATATACAAAAATATTTGAATTTATATGACTATGTTAGTTATAATTCGTTTATTTTTCATGTTTAATCTAATTTAGTTTCTATAGTTTTGGACAATTATTGCATTTTGCGATGTAAATGTTGTGTGAACAGATAATATAGTAGCGGAGATAGACAACTAACTAGAAGAACTACACTTATGATAAATACAATTTCTACACTGTATAAATTTTATTAAGAAACCAATTTATTTGGAGCTTTTCTTCTGCAGGTCGGAGTATAAAGAGAAAGCCTAGTGCCGTGAACAGTAGAACATAGAGTATCCTCTTCTTCACGCTTGAAATCGGAATGTACGTTAATTTGCAGAACTCAACAACGTATTTTATCTTGCTAGAGCGGATGAATAAAAGTAATTCTTTGATGGGGATCGTACAATCGCCATTATAAGTCATATATTACAGTAAATTCTAATCCTTGTCTAAGAACTAGCCATCTAAGTGAAATAATAGCAGTGTTCAAACAAAAGTGAATGTTTGTTTATAGCGACAAACAGGGTAAGCTTCTAAAGCAGTTATGATGCACGTACTAGAGTTAAATACAAATTGTATTCTCTCATCATTTTACAATATATATTTACTTAGCAATTAGTGCTTGCCTTCAGACAGACATATAACAGAAATTGTTTGCCGTTTTTTAGCTCATTATGAATTAATTATTCTATATACAAACTGTCCACTTATTAAGAAGCGTTTACTTAGACGATTAATTATATTTTTTATTTAACTAGAAAACTTGAGGCGTCGTGGCACAGCACATCATCTGACTGTAAGCACCACGGTCATGGGTTCAATCCCCAATCGAGGGAATAGTTCTATTTAAATTATTTGAATTTTCCAATCTGGTAAGCAAAACACAGCGTTGAACTCCGCTATTTAACGCGCAATAGCTACCTGCATACTTTGCTATTGGTTACTAGGAAGTGTCGTAATACTGAAAAAAATTATAACAAATGATTTCTTTTATATATCAAGGATTAGATAATTTTCAAAGAAAACTTTAAAAATCTTCTAATTCGACTCTACGAGTGAGTATATTATAAAGGCAACATGAATTTTGTTTGCTCAACCAAATGCAACTGTATATTTGCCATGCTGCGATTTCCGAACAAACCAAGTACATTCTAAGTTAGATAGAGTTTAAGAATTATGTTAAAACTATATTTTTGTATACCATTCCCCTGAAGAAGAAACATTTTAAGTTTTTGAATAAATAATGAGTAAATTTAAATTAAATATTAGCATAAAGAAATAAGTCGCATTAAATTCACTGAGGAGAGGAGAGGAGAGAGCACGGCATTATAGTCCGCCATTCTATACAAAATGTGTCGAAAATTGAGTAAAAAGGCTAAACGCGGAGTGCTTTAACACTATGTTCCTTCAGTTAAAACAAAATTGAATTATAGCACGGATATAAAGAAAGAAAGGAAGAGAGGACCGTAATGGCGCAGAGGCACGGTGTCTGCCTGTAAACGCGACGGTGTGTGGGTTCGATGCTCACTCGGGGAGAACGAATTATTTTAACTTAATTCTCTCTGGCAATATGGCAAAGCGCGGCGATAAGTTCCGCCACTCAACACGCAATGCATCGAAAAGCGGAGAGTGGCGAACGAAGAGTCTTAGCACTAGATTCCGTCTGTCTAAGGTTTCCTAAAAAAAAGATATAAAGAAAGATAGATGTCTTGAATGTAATCAGCTAGTATCGCTTTCACAATGGCTTGTAAAGGCCACAGCTAATTATACGAATTGTCCAATATTTTCACTGTAAACCGCGCTTTATCCCGCAATTTGCATTTATAAAGCGATACGTCCCCATTTCGGGGTCTAATTTTAATAAATTAAATTTAGTAGTGGTTTGAACACCTTTTCCTTTATTGAAATTAGATTGAATATCAAATTTAAATCAAGGAAGCACTTAAAGCTATTTTTTTAAATATATTTATAGAACTGATATATAAGTAATTTTTAAAAAAGGTTTTATTTATATTTAAACGATAACTCTGCTATAATGTACAATTGTGATGACGACGTGGGCTCGATACCCATTAGATGAATAGTTACATTTAAAATATATACATTTCCTCGTTCTTATAAGACAAAGCATGATGGTGAATTCCGTAAAATGATTCGACAGTAGTTTCTCTCCCTACTCTGTATGTGATATGTTTATTTATCTTTTCTTTACGGATACGTTATTATAGGAAAGGTGTTGTTATTACTACAGCCCGCAATTTCATTTTCGTGGACTATAAAATGTAATGTCCTTTTTTTTCCCTTCTCGTTGGAATTTCCAAACAATCTCTTAGTACTGCCCTGGACTCCCCAAGGACCCTACATGCCGAATTTACGTTGAGTAATTTCGACTGTTCCTTGTCTGTCAGTCACTTTACAGCGAATATATATATATATATATATATATATATATATAATATATAGATATATATATATATATATATATATATATATATATATATATATATATATATATATATATATATATATATATATATATATATATATATATATATATATATATATATATATATATATATATATATATATATATATATATATATTGGTAACAATCTGCATTTATTAAGTTACTTTCTAGATCTTTTATGTATTAATTATGATTGCTACTGTAATTTTTTTTAACTGTTATTATTTAATAATGTTGCCCTCATCTATCATTCAATTGTTATTTAATAAAAAAAATTTAATTATTTTCAGTTACAGTAACTCTGACTCACTCAGTAACAAACTCACTTTTTTGCCCTCTGTTCCTTACTTATTTATTTACTTACATTCACTCATTTGGTCATCATCATTCACATATGCACTTATCTATTGACATAGTTGTGAAAATTGTATATATCGTACAAATTTCGTTCACAGAGAGACAAAACCCGTAAATCCATGCAGGGTTATGGGTTCGATTCCCACTTTAAGAAAATTTTTCTAATTTATTATTTCCTCTTCCTAGTAACAATATAAATTGCGACGTTGAGTTCCGCTACTCTAGTAACAATGAGGCGGAAATTAGGGAACGGAGTGTCTTAACACTAGGTTACCTCTGCCTACTCTGCTACATGCGGGAAATTGAATAGCGTGAAGCTATTCAATTTTCCTTCACATATCAATAATTATACTGAACTTTTAATAGGGCGACGTGAGAATACCACTGGACTCTAATAGCTAGTACATAGTAATAATACATTATAATATAAAATTTTGCAATTTCATCCAAAACGTCGGGCAATGAAGTTTAAATGCTATGAAAATATTAAGACTCATTAACAAGATTAATGCCGATTACGAAGCGGTGCTGATTACGTAATGGCCAAACTAAATGGAAACGTTGGAAATTATCTTGATTTAAATATAATTGTGATTTACTTTATTTTCTTATATGATGAAGAATATACTTAATTATTGATTTTCATATAGTTAACATTATTTAAATTACCCTAGACACGTAATACACGCCTATTTTTATTTCATATTCACGTTTTATCCAGCTCATAACAAGGCAGATAGAGAAAACCTAGTGTTGAGACACTCTTTTCTCCGTTTTCCACCCGATTTTGTGACATTTATGCCAGAGTTAGTTGAAAGTAACACTTAATGGGAATCAAACCTAAAGCCATCGCGTTTACAGTCAAGCGTTATCTTATATTAAATGTTTACAGATATAAAATAGACAAACGTATTCGTTAACGTTATTTTAAATAATATTTTTTAAGAGAGTCGGAAATGAAGAGTTTTATTTTTACACAATAAAACCAATAGTCGAATAACTTAATGCATATTTATTTAGTTACTTATGTAGTCTGCCCATCAAATTCACCATTGAAATATCAAATGGGTACTTATAATATTCAAATTCACATTTTTCATTCAGATCTTATTCCACTAACCGGCGAAGTCAACATAATTAAATTTCCATTTGAATTTCTGAAGTTGAAAGTTGTTGACAAAAGAAACCAAGTTTTTTGTGTGACAGATAACTAGTAACCTCAGAGGGTGTCTAGTACCTCAGAGGGTGTCTAGTACCTCAGAGGGTGTCTAGTACCTCAGAGGGTGTCTAGTACCTCAGAGGGTGTCTAGCCAATTATCTGTCCGATATTTGGTTTTCGGCATACGGGTACGCGATAATAAGTCTCGTAACATCGGGCAGGGTTACCGCCTTATATACACTGGGTCACCTACGGGCAAAAACGGTGTAGCGGTAGCGCTTTCTGAAGAGCTTCAGAATGGGCTTCTTGAAGTTGACCGTCGCTGCGACCGCTTGATGCGGGTAAAGGTACTGATCGAGGGCGTAATCACAAACTTAATCAGTGCTTATGCTCCCCAGGCGGGTTGTAGCGCGGCTGAAAAGGAGACTTTCATGGGAGCAGTGTGAAGAGGTCCTACTCGCTATACCGTCTACCGAAGCAATCTTAGTTGGGGGGGACTTGAACGGTCACGTGGGTAGGGTCGCTGAGGTGTATGAACGTGTTCACGGGGGTTTTGGATATGGTCTTCGCAATGCAGAGGGAGAAAATATTCTAAGAACCTGCATTGCATCTGATCTGGCCATCGTGAACACTTTCTTCCAGAAGAAACCTCAGCACCTTATAACGTATAAGAACGGGTCCCACTCAACTCAAATTGATTATTTGCTGACTAGACGGTGTCATACAGGCAGGGTGACCAACTGTAAGGTCATTCCCGGCGAAAGCCTGACGGCCCAACATCGCTTCCTTGTCATGGACTATAATGTTACCCCGAAAAAGAAAGTAGCCGAGAAACGCAAGCCTAGACTTAAGTGGTGGTTGTTGAATGGGCCGATGCAGACCGACTTCTTGGCGGAGGTGGAGAGTCAGAATCTACTGACTAACACCGAGACCGCTCAGACTGCATGGGATCGAGCTCATTCAGCAATCATTGCGGCGGGCAAGCGAGTTCTTGGTGTTACTAAGGGTGGGCGTGTCATCGAGAGAGAGACATGGTGGTGGAATGACCAGGTGCAGGGGGTGATTCAGGAAAAGAAGGCTGCGTTTAAAGAGTGGCAGCATTCCAACTCTCCTGAAGACAGACTGGAGTACATTGCAGCGAAACGGGCCAGCAAAAGAGCTGTAGCCAGAGCCCGCAGAGAAAGTTTGCGTCAGAGATTCTCGGGGCACGTTGCTTTGTAGTCATGCCTCTGTGAAGGAGAGATGGAGAAGCTACTTTAAGGAGCTGCTGAACACTCAGCAGTCTTGTAGTCTTCCTCCTGAATTATCTCCTAACCTCGGACTTGTTGCTCCAATAACCCGTGACGAAACTCGTAATTGTCTTCGACGCATGAAGAACGGAAAAGCGGTAGGACCTGACGACATCGGAATCGAGGCGTGGAAATCGTTGGGCTCTCTTGGTGTGCTTATACTTACTGACCTGTTTAACCGTATCTTGAATACTGGAAAGATGCCACATCAGTGGCGGCAGAGCTTTATTATCCCTATTTACAAAGGAAGGGGCAGTGTTCAAGATTGCGGTAGTTATAGGGGCATTAAGATTATGAGCCACACCATGAAGCTCTTCGAGCGCATGATCGGCCTCAGGCTCCGCCAAGAATGTACTGTCTCTGAGTCTCAGTATGGGTTTCAACCAGGATCAGGCACTATGGATGCCATTTTTGCCCTCAGAACTTTGATGGAGGCTTACAGGGAAAAAAGGAGAGCTCTGCATGTGGCCTTTTGGACCTGCAGAAGGCCTTTGACTGTGTGCCACGTCAGTGTATCTGGTGGGCATTGCGATCCAAGGGGATCCCTGAAGCCTATATTGAGGTTATCAGAGATATGTACAACGACTCCGCTTCAGTGGTTAGGACCGCTGTTGGCGACACCAAGCCCTTCCCGATTACAGTAGGGGTTCACCAGGGCTCAGCTCTTAGTCCGTTCTTATTCAATGTAGTGCTGGATACTGTCTCGGCTGACATCCAATGCCAGCCTCCGTGGCTGATGATGTATGCCGATGACATAGTACTCATCGATGAGAACCGACTGATGCTGGAGCGTAAAGTGAACGCCTGGAAGGGTGCGCTTGAAAACGGTGGTCTCAAACTGAATGTGTCGAAGACCGAGTACATGGCTTGTGGGAGCCCGGACTCGAGCACCATCCATATCGGGCCTGAGCCAGCCGTTAAGTCGGAGAAGTTCAGGTACCTTGGAGCCGTTATGCATGAGTCTGGAGGCATCGACCACGACATCCATGCCCGTATAAACGCTGCCTGGGCCAAATGACGGGAGGTCACTGGTGTGGTCTGCGATAGCAGAATACCGCCCAAGCTCAAGGGACTGATATACAAGAGCATTATCCGACCTGTTCTTATATACGGCAGCGAATGTTGGCCAACATTATCTCGGCACACTCAGGAGCTTCACGTCACGGAGATGAAGATGCTGAGATGGATGTGTGGCGTGACGCGGTCCGACCGCATACGCAACACATTCATTCGAGGTAGTCTTGGCGTCGCCTGAGATGGTATGGCCATGTTATGCGCCGATCTGAGAACTATGTCGGAAGGAAGTGCCTTGACATGTCTGTCCCTGGAGTTAGACCACCCGGACGCCCAAGGAAGCGATGGCTGGATGTCGTGACACAAGACATGAGAGCCAATAAATTATCCACTGAGGATGTTAAAGACCGTGCAAAGTGGAGTAGGCTCAGTCGGAAGGCAGACCCTGGCAAAAGCCGGGACTAATGCCAAGAAGAAGAAGAAGAAGAAGATAACTAGTAACACAAAAACATAGTGGCTTCAAGACTTTGCCCGCACAGCAGGCTAGGCAGAGGAATCTAGTGCTCCAACACTCCGTCCCCCACTTTCTGAACGATATTCAAGACATTGCGTAATGTGTGACGGAACTCAATCAATTTGTAAGCTAAGCTAGGACGGACTCACTCAACACGTGTCGTTTATAATCAGATGTTGCCCCACTACGCCACCACGGCCCCAGCCCCAGCAGTACTTGCGACTTTTAAAATAACATGCTAAAAATCTTTAAATTTAACATATCATAGATTCCTTTAACAGAATATTCAATATATCAAAAATAAATAATACAATTTCTTACTCAAGGCTCTTTAATTGAGTTCTTACATCGATATTCCCAAAAGTCCATATACAGACCAAAAAATGACTAAATTAACTGTCATGTCTATATCACCAAAATTTTGATACTCAAAAAATATACAAGCCCCTGTCCCAAAAAAAGTGGCACCATAAGCAATATATATGATTTCTTAGAAGCCATCTGAAACAGAACAGTACTTTGACGTATAGTCTTAGTTTAAAACTATCTAGAAACCTATTGAAATATACATACAAAATGTTATTCAAATGACCCCAGTTGTTTAGGAGGTGTCGGGAGACAAATTTACATACAGAAATATTATATATTTTCATATAAGCTATATTCTGAAATCAATATAGAAGATCTGGGCAGTAAAGTGCGTTTGACATTACGGTGGATGGACACGTAAATGTCGACGCTACTATAACTATTATTTACGAAGAGATATGAATAACATTGAACAATCATTACTTGATTAGTTTTTTGTGTACGTGCTTTTTGATCTATTTATCTAGTAATAAAAAAATTGTGCGTGTGTGGTTTTTAGGCGATTGTCATTTTTTTACATTAGCTAACCGGCAGCAACTTCAATTAGTAAGCTGAATAGTATTCGTTTTAAAAAATTACGTCAGTCAAAAATATTCAATGTTGTCGGACTTACTATAATATAATATGTATATATTAAACATGCAAATCTTTCGTCCGTTTGATGATCACTCTTTCTATAAATGCATATGCTTCTTTTTCTTTTTAGTTATTGGCGTTTGAGGTTGCCAGTTGTGCACAAGTCACTTCGCCAATGCCATGTTGGATGGAAAATTATTTTTATATTGAGTGACACTTAGCATACAATCATAAACATTGAAAACGATGTATTTCTAAAGTATTTACACAATTAGGTGCTATTCCTTTCCAACTTATCAAAAATTAAATTAATTTTAACCCAATAATATTATAACATTATTATTTTGTAGAGAGATGTATTCTCTATCTCGACCCCCGAGGAGGGAGAGGAAAACGTCTTCAGGGCAGTGCCCTCTTGCCGTTAGGCTCTTTCGCCGCCCATGAATATGGGCGGGTCCCTGGGGTTGGGCGTTTGGCCCGAGGAAAGGTGTCCTTAAGAGGGACAAGATTTAAAAGGACTGGACGAAAGGAGTGAGCTGTACGCTACCCGGGCGGTTAGCCCGGCTGAGTGAGACCCTCAGTGATCCGGGGGAGGCTCAGCCTAGGCGACCAGCGACCTTGGTAGCAGCTCAGGAATCAGAAGGAGGGGGAAGGATGTCTCGAGGTAGTCTTCGGGCGTCCGGCGGACGGGAGTGCCACGGAGCTATGTCTCGGATGTGAGGGTGATCCGAGGCATCGGCATCGTGGTAGACGCGGGCAGCTAGCTGGGTGATGTGACTCTCTAGGCTTTCGATACGGAGTGCACGGTATACGGTTCCTCTCGTGGCCGAGTCAGCTGGGCAGTGAGGGCCTCGAAGCGGGGCCAGCAAATTCGTCCCCTACGTAGAGGGGGGTGCACTGCAATTGCTGGCGTTCCCCGTACGGCAAAGAGGACGAGGAGGTGGTCAGACCCATAGGCATCAGATAGAGATTCCGGCTGTTCGAGGGACACCGAGCTAAGATCGACCCCTTTGTGCACGATCAGGTCGATCGTGGTCCCGGGGAATTTGCTATTATGAGAGTAGTGGGTGGGCTCGTCAGGCCCTTCCACTACATACCCATTCCTGTCGGCGTCCTCGAACAGCTTCCTACCCGTGGTGCACGCAATGTGGCAGCGCCACGCTTGGTGTTTGGCGTTCCAGTCCCCTGCCGCTATGGTGGGGGTTGTACTACCAAGGACTTGCTTAACTTCGCTAAGTCTTAGCGTGGAGTTGGGGCGTCGGTAGATGGCATACAGCCTGACAGGTTGATGGAGGATGTTACGTCTGATAGCTACAAGCAACCCTCTGTAGGCGCTCTCCACCGTATCTAGGCGCAGGATATGGTAGCCGGATGCGACAAAGGTGTCAGTGGCCCTGAGATGGGTCTCATTAATGAGAGCCACATCTACATTCTGCTGACTGAGAAGGAGCCGGAGGAAGTGGGCTCGCTGTCTCAGTCCAGCAGCGTTCCAGAACATGATGCGCAGCTTATCCATTTGTAAGCAAACGCATCATGCCTGAAAGCACGACCTCAACTGGGTCCCGATTTCCTTAAGGACCATAAGGGCCATAAGGACTTCCTTAAGGACGTCGATAGCCCTGTCGAGAGTCGCGCGGGCCTCGCCTGAAAGTGGGGCAGCCTGGCGCTGGGAGGATTGTGCAGCATCAGGGGCTGCATGGGTTGAACTTGGGTGGCTAGTCTGGACTGAAGAAGAAGCCGTCCCCATCTTCTTCTTTCCTTTCGACCTCTTCTTAGACGCGCTACGGCCAGGTCCACCGTCCCTGGTGGTAGGCGGATTGGCCGGAGCCATCAGGGAAAAAGCCTGTGCGTCCACGGCTACCATATCGGTAGGGACCGGGGCGACCGAAGCCGGAGTCTTCGAGACTGCAGTGAGGGCCAGTGTACCAGCCCTCTTATTCCTGAGTTCCCTCTTTATTTGAAGGCACAAAGCATAATTGGCTGGATAAGCCCCCCCACAGTTGGCGCACGTGGCGGGCTGCTCTAATGGGCGCGGACAGTCCTGCGCGCGATGCTCTTCTCCGTACTCACGCAGGCCAATCTGCAGTGGCGCCCGTGGCTCGAGTGCCGGAAGGCCTGGCAGCGGTGACACTGCGCTGGGCCCTTCCAGCTGCGCCAGGATTCTATTTTGACGCCAGGCATGTACAGCAACTCATTGATGCTGTAGATGCCTGTCACGAGGTCCGGGGTATTGGCCAGGACCGCAAATAAGATACAGCCCAGCCGACCTTTCCTCGCTCGGATCGGCCGGACATACTCGGCCTGATATCCGAGTTCTCCCAGCGCCTTCGTAATCTCCTCAGGAGTGGTCGCCACAGGAAGCCCCCTGATGGCCACCTTGCGACTCATTTCCGAGGGGAGTGCGTAGGAGAACCAACTGATCTTTTCCGTCATCTCCAGGTTGACGAGGTACCGCTGCATAGTACGATATTCGCCCTCCGATTCTGGAGAGAAGCTTTGCACACCTTTCCCAAAAGGGCGCGCGTTGGGTGCATGTCCCAACCTCTCTTTGAGCACCCGGAAGTGGGTCGCCCAGTTGGGCAGGGTCTTCACAACGAGAGATGGGTAGCGAGGCCTCGGTTTTGGGGCGGGTGCAGCTGCTGGAGCCGGTGCCGCCTGCGCCGCCTGACTCGGGCTTCCTGCCCGGAGCGCATCGGCAAAGGTGACCGAGCTATCAGTAGCGGCACCCATGGTGCTGGTGGTAATAGAGGTGATGGGCGCGACCGTTTTAGGCGCTGGATTCTATGTCCGAAGGCGTGGGTCCCTAGAGGCTCCCGGGGCGGCGGGGCGCGGTTGCGCGCAAAGCCTTTTTGGATCAGTTTCGGGGGCCTCATCGGCGGACCTGGGTCTCCGGACAGGGGTGAGGGCTGATGTCGGCGCCTCCTCCATCCAGATATCTGCGGCGCCCTGGCTGGCGCCCGCGAGCTCTCTCTCTTTGTCGTTGAGGAACATACAAATATGCTCCAGCAATGACTTGGAGATAGCCCCACGCTGCCGCAAATGGGACACAAGGATCATGTCCCTATGCAGCTGCGTTCTGGGCGACAGCTCCGCCTCATATCGAGACGGCGCGGATGGCGACCTCTTAGAGGGTTGTACCTTTCTAGCTGCGGGCCTGGAAGCCCGCTGCGGCGTAATAATTGGGTCTACTCCACGCGGGGAGGTGGTAACAACACCCGCGGGGGGCACTGAGACCGCCAGTTGGGGGCCGGAAACACCGGTGGAGCGCACTTTCAAGTTGCGCGCCTCCAGTGTCCGGGAGTTCGCCCCAAAAGCGGGCCTGGCCATAGAACGGCCCAACTCAGTGATGCCACTGGTGACTGACACAAGGCCGGAGTCGAGTGCGAGGCGCGAGGAGGTGGGGCTGGTCCCGACCCACTGGCCCCCACGTCCGAAGGAGGTCTGGTGCGCGAACGGAAGCGACCCCGCCGCGCATTCTTTCGGCCGCTCATTTCTGAGACGGCAACGTCTTCGCTGAAAGCCCGCACACGACAACCTTACGGTCAACAGAAGACCGAGAATCGACTTGAGGTGACGTCACTACGACGTTCTATAAAATTATAGAATATTTACGAATTAAATATTTAAAATTTCCAAGGACAAGAGAAAGGTTCGGGCCGTATGAGCGTAATGAATACGTCCGTCCGTACAGTGCGAAGCTTGCAATCCTTATTTTGTAAAGTATCAATATTCGTTAGTTCTATTTGTAGTCGATAGATGGCGTTGCATATACATGTTCTCAAGTATAAACTTCTTGAACATGTCAAATATATGACATATATCTTTTGATAGAGGGCAGTGAATGGAATGAGGCAAGAACTAAATGCTACTCTGAGTATCACACAATATTTATGTATAAAAGTTATTTACAATGGTTTTGTAATTTTTATATATTGACAAATAACTAACAAACTGACAAACGTTTCAAGAACTGCAAATGGATTTTATTAGTTATCCGTTAACATCCTGGCTAGTTTTTAAATATTTATTTTATATAGATAAATATATAATTGAAAGAATAGTCACACTTGTAAAAGTAAAGCTTTAAATCACTTTATAGTTTATTTTCACTTTACACTTAAAAGCTAGCACTTTAGCACTTGCTTTAGTTGGTTGGTCCAGTTGGTGATGGTCTAACACCGTTACAAAGACTGCCTTATATTCTGTCTTTTGGAGCTGATATGTCGTATATACATTCCCTCTAAAACATTAAAAAGTAATTAATTTGTTCCATATAAAATATAGCTATAAGTTTTATTTCACAATTACAAAATTATATTTCAATTTATTTCTCACGCGTATGTTTATTTTTAATTTACAATTCATATTATTATCAGAAAAGGTACTTGATTTGCTTTATAATTGTAACATTCAAACATAATAATATTTAATATACAGTCATTCAGTCATTATTATTACTTCTTTTTATGTGAACAATTCATACTAAGTGCTTCATTTCATTTTGAGTAATCATAATAAAATTTCTTTTTTTTTTTAAATGACTGTTATTACTGCAGCTGGCACATTAGTTTTATTGATTTAATTTACAGTTGTTTTTTGTTTTTACTTAATATTTAATATTGAAACGTGAGAAGCGATAATGTTGTCAAACAAGTTTCGATACCCCCTTTGGGCTTTATAAACTGTTTATTTATAATTTAAATCGTGGCACTTTTCTTTTGCATGTTATTGCATATGCAGAAACTTTAGTAATAATAATAAAATATTTAAATATAAAACGAGGTCATCCTGAGACAGGGGGCGTGGCGTTATGATCCAATTCCCAGTTTTCATTTCTAGCAGGCCAAGCTCGGCGTTGAGTTCCACCAGTCCATATCTCGATTATTGCACAAACTGTGGTGATAATATAAGCCTAGAACATATAATTTCCATATAATGCCCCTCTTAATAGAATCATAAGATCTTATAAAAAATTACATACAAATTGTGATTTTTTCTTTGATCTTCTGTATACATTTAAGAAATCTTTAAAACTTTAAGTATCTTGTACCTACTTGGTATTCCATTTTAGTCTTCTTTAAGCTGCTTATTTTATTTTATCTGAAGCATATATATTATGTTTAACATTTAATGTTGTCGTATAAGAATGCAGTGTTGCTTATCAATAGGGCATCATTTATTTTATATTAGTTAATTTTTTGCTTATGTATTTAATGTAAGAATGTATGTCCTGTTAAGCCCGTTTTGATAAATAAATACATGTTTAATTTTCGTACATGGAATTCAAGTACGTAAGTCGTGCGTCAATACGTCGTTCAAATCAAATCTAATAGCGCAATAATGTGGAAAATAGCAAATAATGAAATTGTGAACTGTACCCGCGAATATAAATTGTTTTTGCGTCAAATTGCCATTTTGATACGATCTCGATCTCGACAACTGTTCTGTTTCCGTCGTTATTTGACTTATTTTCTTGATTCTTGTTGACTTCTTCAACTTTGTTTGACTTTGTTTTTGAATTTGACTATTCATTCTCCCGCCGTGGCTAAACATAGATTTTGGTCAGTCAAAACACAACACGAAATTGAATGTTGTTGTTTGTGTAGCTTATTTCTACCTAACTCAAAATATGGGGTTTATGAAAATAACAACTCGTGCCGTTTTTAAAATATTCTCCTATTTTGCAAGGTAATTAATTAAAAAGTGAAGAAGTGTATATATAAGAAGTGTAGGTATATAGTAAGAAGTAACTTTACAACAGATTGGAGGAGTATATAAATTATAATTTAGTAAGAGAGGAAGACCTCGGTTGACCTTCGAGAGTATAGTATCGATGATTCTGGCGGAAGGTTACTTAAAAAGAATGGGCTTTATAAGGATATGTATAAAGAAGTTGATGACAGTGGACGAGGCGAAAGAGTCAAACTGGGACCGTACAGTTTGTAATTTTACCATCTCTGGCTATTCCACCAGACGCCTTACGTGAAGTCTAAAAACAACTATTATTAACCCTATCTGGAATAATATGGAGCTGAAATGCTAAAGGCTTTGTAAGAAAAAAAGTTTTTTTTATAGATTTACCGGTTTGTTATTGGCTTCGGCTACGGGAAATATATTTAGTAATATATATTGCGTAAACTTCGCAACCAATTCGCGGAAGATATAAGAAGTTCTTATACATAACTTTTTAATTTTCTGATAAGCTTTAGATTCTTTTGTAATTGGTATTCGAAGAAATTTTTTTCTTTCAGGATTTTTTTATCTATACCTACTTTATAGCAGGATAGTCACATTTTCCACTCAATTTCATGATATTCGTGAAATATAAATAATATAGTATTCAGTGGCGGAACTCAACGCCGCACTTAGTCTTACTACAGATGTATATCTGTATATGCACTGATCTTCTTAATTACTGGATATATTAAAATATAGAAAAAAATAATATATCGAATAATCTTAGGTTGAACGTTTTGGACCTACAGCATCACTCATATATATATATATATATATAATATATATATATATATATATATATATATATATATATATATATATATATATATATATATATATATATATATATATATATATATATATATATATATATATATATATATATATATTTATATATATATATGTACTTATATAAAAATATTACAACACTTATCTTCCAGTATGTGTAAGTATCTGGAAGTATTTTTCAACGACACAAATATTTGTCCGCTGAGGATATATGCTCCAAAATATACGGCGTCGTATATTTGAAGAAATAAAAACATAGATGTATAAACAATGTAGCAAGTAAAGGTATAGATACAGAAATACATATTATTTCCTACTATTTCCTTCATACAATATTTGTTGAAAGGAGTCCAAAGTTTTTTCATTGTTCATTAATATATAGATAAAGAGCCAACGTCCATGCCACGTTTGAACACACCGGTTCTCGTCCGATCACCGAAGTTAAGCAACGTCGGGCGCGTTCAGTACTTGGATGGGTGACCGCCTGGGAACACCGCGTGGCGTTGGCATCTCAGAGGGTGTCTAGCCAATTATCTGTGCGATATTTGGTTTCCGGCATACGGGTACGCGACCCCGGGACCTCGAGCCACCACTTTCATAACCCGATCCAATCCATGTAAGTGGTGTCCCTCCCCTATATTCCAAGTCTTTCTGCCTCTTATTCCCTTTCCTTTCCTGGTTTCTCCCAGTAATGGGTTTGGAGGTCAGATGGCAATCGCTCCACAAAAAACCACTTCGCCACTCATATGGACCGATTGGTCTTAGTCGGAAGGCAGACCCTGGCAAAAAGCCGGGACTAATGCCAGGAAGAAGAAGAAGAATATATAGATAAAGAGCATTCAGCAGGAACCGAAATTTATATTTTCAGTTATTATTTTATATTTACGTTTGCTTGTACTTGTACGTTTTTACACGATAGCCGGCGGATATATTATTGTTTGCTCCTAATTAACTTATATACTATACTATAATAGGTATAGGTATACTATAAGTATACTTTTCTCAGAACATGGAATGTACGTTCATATATCAATAGTTGTTTTAAATATTGAACAAGAGAGAAGATCTGGTCAAAGTAGCGTAGGGATATATAAGTATGGAAATAAATAGTATGCTAATATAATACTTAAGGTGCTAGCAACACAACAACAAGCCTATGGTCATTTCTTCCGGTTCGAATATTTAAACAGGTTGAGAGTTGTCACTTTAAGATATTATATAAGATGATGCACGCTCGAAACGCCATAGCTAAAGAAGAGAAAAACAAAGTTAAATAAATAAAACGCTTACTAAGCTCTTATTATAATTAATTGTATATTGCCGAAACAGTGTAATTTCAGGTTAGTAGTAGTATAGTATAGTAGTGTCAGACACCCCTATGTAAGCAAACTGTCGCCATTTTGAAATGTGGCACGATTAGCGCTGTCTTCCTCAATACTTTCCTAAAACGGTTAGTGCTTCGCTACACTCGCGTCTGCGCAGTCGCATACGAGTATATTTTATGTTTCGAGGTGCATGTGTCACACTTATATAAATACACTGGATTCTAATAAAAATCACATCAATAAGAACCGTTGTATATTTCGCACGTATCTATAATTGCTTTGTGTCAGAGATCAGAGCGCTCATACGCTTGGTATTTCTTTTGTTAATCTTCTAAAAGTGATATAAAGCTGAAAAAGTATAGCTAAAATAACGTTAGATTTTGACTTATTTAATCTGCTACTCTGAACGCCTTCGCGTCGGTGAGCCAGTATAGTGATGGATGGCAATGAGCTTCACATGACTTGGTTATTTAACCAACCATAATATGATGTGAAGATTAGGTTGTATGGAGAAAACAATTATAATAATAAGTTAAATGTGGCCGAAGTATTTATTTTATAGAGGATGACAATTCGAAATACTTATATATTCTAACATTTATCTATACTATACAAACTAGAGGACCGTTGACGTGTGAAATACGCGTTGCCATAGCAACGTGTATGTCACTCAATTTGTATACAAAAGTTATATTTTTAAAATATGACAGTGTGTGTAATGTTTTATTTATTGGTTTCATATAGTTTTTAATGATTATTATTGAAAAATATTAATATTCTGCACTTCTCCTGCTCGTGCTTTGTCTAGTAAGTTTTATCGCAAAATTATCTCAAACAATCATTGAAGATCATAACATTATCGATAAAACGGTATCAATATTTTGTTTTCTTACAATTTCTGACATATAACGATGCAAAAAGTTGCAAGCGTCATGCGAACGGAGTGACGCTCAAGACTAACGGTTGCTCATTTAAAGGGAATTCTGACATAAAGCAGGTATGCGACTCTAGGTACGCACACTATTGAACAGAGAAACAGATTGTTTTTTGTGAACGCTGGAGAAGTTAATGATACCTGGTCCGTTTGAAAGAACTGGGTTGTGTGGGATTTTCACCCCCTGCGGTTGCCGTCCTGGACACATTGGAAGGCCCGGGAAATCGGTCCACATGACCTGCTCCTACATGGAGTTCACTTCTTTTTTCTCTCTACACAACCACATCCCCGTCCAAGCGATGTAGGTTAAGCTAAGCTCATCTAAAACCAGGAAGATTAGCGAACGAGCCACCACGGTGACGTTGCCTCTTGAGAGAAGGAAATTGAGAATGAAAACCTCTCCCGATCTCGTTCAGCAGGCAATATCGTAGCCAATGAGATTAATCCGAAGTACGTTTATTGCTAGTTGAAAACCTTACCAGATTGACAGATGTTGTCTCAAGGTGTATAACCTTGAGACAACATGTGCTATGACAATATGTAGCTTATAAATTAAGGTAATTTATTTCTAGTATTCTGAAAATAATACATATGTATATTTTATATTTTAAATGTAAGTTGAAATGAAGATGACGTGACGTGCATAAGGCATACAATGACATTTATAAGTTTTTGCATCGTTACTTCTCAGAAGCTATAGTTGTAAGGATAAAAAAATTTAAACCTTTTTATAGATCATTTTGTTATCTACAATTTTAGTCTGAGGTAAGAAAATTGCGAAAAACCGTCGAATAATTTAATTTTTTTTCCATGTACCGGAACGATGAAAAGTCTTGAAATGTTTTGGGCGATTTCACAAAATTTCAACTGTAACTTCGTCTATATATAATGCGTTATAAATTTCAAATATCTATATAAATCAAAATTTCAGCCACGTTAAAAGCAAACTCAATCCATCCCTTGTTCAAATCTGCTTGAAGGATCTTAATTAATCATTTGATGCCAGTCACTTCCAGCCAATAGATACTTAATTAATGAGACTCGAAACTGAGACAGTCGAATTTGACTTTCAAGTCTGCGTTTTTTTTTTTTGAAAATTAAAAAATATTAAGTACTATAATTATATTTTATAACTAACCACCCGTTCGCTTTGGCAGCTTGATCGATGTTCACGAATTTACTATATTATAATAATGTCACGTTAAAAGCATGAGGACCCCTCGGAGGGCATGTATGAAGAGCTTAATGACAGTCACAAGCGCAAGTGGTGTATAGGCAGCGTAACGTTTGGCACTCCGTTCTCTCTGACTACCCCGCTCTATGTAGTAAATCACTTTGTCCACGAAATGTTCCATAAGAATCATTTCAGCTGTTTCAGAGCAGCTTGGACAAACAGGAAGACTGACAGACAGACAATTAAAAAAGTATTTTAATAACGTAACGCTTATATAAATACACTCGTCCTAAAACACACCACTTTCAATTGAATTCAAGTAACTAATATAAAAAAAGTGAAGGAAAATAATAACAGTTTAAAACAGTCTTAATTATTTTCGATCCATTTAAAGATTGCATATATGTTAGTACAAAAAATATGTTATCTTTAATAAGAAATATTTATTTCTGGTTGTTTCCTGTCTCACTTGATCTTACATTTGTGTACAAATGTAAATGTGTAATTTGTCTTTGATCTACATGGAACATGGAACATGGAACAGTTTCACGCAACATGGAATTTCTTATATAAAGCGTCATATGCTTGAGTTCTTAGACTAATTCAAATATAAATTCTAGAATCGTCGAATGAACTTAAAGCTATCACTAGTTCGGAAGGCAGTCCTGCTGAGAAGAGCCGACGAGAAAACCCAACAGTTGCTCTATTTCATACAATAATTGCAGTTTTATAATTTGACAATTACATAAAAAGAACAAAAAGAATAGATTCACGCTAGATATATTATAAAGGGGTAGACAGAGGCAACCTAGTGTGAAGACACTCCGTTTCCCTCCCCAATCCTCAGACTGCGTGTTGAGTGGCGGAACTCAACGCCGCGTCTCGTAAATATGTCTGTTACTAGAGCGAGGAAATAATTAATTTTCTCCGAGTTGGAATCGAACCCACAGGCAGATCCTGTGCCACTGCACCACGACGGCCTCAAAAACATAATAAACAATTATGTTATTGAGGCCGTCGTAGTGCAGTGCCAATTAATTGCACAATTATACCGTATATTCCATACAGATTCCTACATACACGGGTTCAAATCCAAACAACGTTTATACTGAACTAGTTGTAGCACTTGACTTACACTCCCCATGTATATACATATACATATATATAATATACATATATATATATATATATAATATATATATATATATAGATTATATATATATATATATATATATATATATATATATATGTATATATATGTATATATATATATATACTCTATGATAACTTAAAATATATTTTTACACAACCGAGTGGTTTGTACGCATATTTCTGCTACGGAAGTATACTTACACTGATGTCAAATTTGCCGGTATCGCTAAGGATATGACAATAATACAATACACCACACCCACAGACATACCCCAATACCCCATATTGTCATAATAAAATAATAAAAATCAACAAACTATGTCAAGTAACTAGTACGTAGGTAGTCCAACGATACCCGATATGAATAGGTATACAAAAAGAATAATTGTTAGGTTTCTTTCATCATTTTTCATTTAAGGACCTGTCTCAATAGTTTTCATATTTCGTTATTCTGCCCATAATATAAGGGAGTAGCAGTATCGCCTATCCAATCCAGCCCGCTCGTCGGCCGCAAGCCGAGGCTCGAGTCCCGCAGGGACGCCCTTGCCGCCGACGTTTCCTCTCAAGCAGACACGATAGTGCTTGCTACTTCTCAGGAACAGAGTACCCTCTTCCCTCCCCAACCGGTGCCGCTATCAAGGCCAATAGGGCTAACAGCATTAAACTCACAAAAAAAAGTATCGCCTACCGTCAAGTGGTATGACCGCAGACAGCGAGAGCAGTCGGGTTTAAATCCCAATTATATACTAATTATAACTTATCCCAATTATAACTATCGTAAGTCTATAATACTAATAAGAAAATTAATAAATAAATTACATAAAAAAATATGTTTTTTTATACAAAAAACAAAAAAAACTCAAATTAACCAATTAAAAGAAACTCTTAGTAATTAGTATAAATCATAAAAATATTTCAATAGCGACATGAGTGTTACTCATCAAAAAAATCTCAAATATTGGTAAAAATGGGGTTGGTAAATATTTGCTTTTTTCTCGACTAAGTCGGGTCTTATTTTATATACATTACGTGTTTTGAGCAATAATAGAGAATAAATTAAAAGTAATTAACTAATTTACATTTTTTTTGTGAGTATAGTGAATACATAAATATGGTAAAGTACTTACGGCCGGTACGGTGCGGCCTTAGATTGTACTGGGCTCGGAAGTACACCACTATAGGTATAAATATCACGTCTGTCACTTTTGTAGTACTTTTCTTCTAGAAAGTAATTTAACTATACATGTATATATTTATTTATTTAGCTTCGCAGGGTAGGCAGAGGGAACCTAGTGTTGAGACACTCCGTCGAAAACTGCGCGGAATGTGGGCCGCCATTGAAGCCAAAATAAAATATAATTTTAAATATAAAATTAAATAAAATTTTAAATATTTATCTTATATACTCCAAAACACTATATAGCCACCATAGTACCTATATATTATGTGAGACCCCATAAGCTTTCACTGTTTGTCATTAAGCTCAGACTTCATATTAATTTGCCCATTGTTCTATCGCCCATTAGTTTTATTAGTTTGTTTATCAAACTCAGTCTAAGTACCTAGTAACGGTAACAATTGAAAGGTTAATTTTTTTGTTTATAAATACTTAATAAATTTTCATATAATTAATTCCCCTAACCAAGAATCAAACCCACAATTATCGCTTTAACAGTGAGACCCACCGCGCCACGATGGGCTCTCATAATATAAATTAATCTTAGTATTAACATTTTGAACTATAAATAACTGTTTACTTAGTCAATACAAACTCTAAATATTTAATAATTTAAGGATCAACGTGACATTGTATAATTAACGAGTATGGTTCAAGTTCAAGTTAACCAACAGTTAGATTTGAACCATTTAATAATTTCAAATTTTAACCATTATATTTTAATTGAAATACTTGCTGTGAAAGTTTGTACATTTTAATAGATTAGATATAAAAACGTACCATCTAGTGATTTCTGACATGAATATACTGATATATAAGATTCTCAGTGTGAAAGTATATCGTTTTCTGTTTTTGATTGAGAAAATATACTGAAATATAATATAATAATATTTGCTTCCTTATAAAATAATTTACACAAAAACTTTAATCTTTATATGCATATTGTGCGGCGATCAGTCCACACAACATGCGGTGTCTCAAGACATTTGGACGGTAAGCGGAGAATATAGTGTATTGACGCTAGTCTCTCTCTCTTTGCCTACGCTTCAATGTAGCTTACCAATAATAATAATAATCAGTGATAAATTAATGGAATTAATGTCTTTTATTGAATTTATAGTCACTAAGAGAGCTCAGTTCACCGTATTTCCGGCCATTACGCGCCGCCACTCAGGTGGAACTCAACGCTGAAGCTTATGTTACCACAGCAGGTAAATGAAACTAATAATTCCCCAGAGAATCATCGCGTTTGACACAACGGCCTGACGACGTAAAACAATATTTTGCCACTATACATAAACTGTTTACAATATTAATAATGGGATAACTTTGACAAACTTTAACGATGTAAAATGGACAAAAGGGATGAATGTTATTAAAATTTGTCAGCATAAATCAACGGCCCCTCGTCATGCTGCTAAGTTGAGATCTAAGCAGTTGGTAATTAAGGTCAGTAAATAATCTGTACCAATTTGGCTGAAACTAACCATAGATATATATGGTATATATATATATATATATATATATATATATATATTATATATATATATATATATATATATATATATATATATATATATATATATATATATACATATATATATATATATATATATATATATATATATATATATATATATATATATATATATATATATTATATATATATATATATATATATATATATATATATATATATATTAATATATATATATATATATATATATATATATATATATATATACCAAAAAGTATAGTATACAGACAAAAAAGTATAGTAGTTTACATTTATTTGCTTTTAAATTAAAGTATGTTGATGATCCTAAAAAAAGTACATACAACATTTTATGATCTGCAATTTTATTTCAGTTATTTTCTCGCTATCACCAGTATACTGCCAGAAAAATCTATAATACGATAAAAAAAAAAAAAAATAACTTCGATCTTGAACGAAATTTTTTTTATCACATGGGATTGTTGAGGGCCTTTTATAATATATTTAAAATCTCTACAAAATCTCAGATCTTGACTAACTTCACCTTGAAATAAAAATCATATATATTCTTAATTATAGCTTTTGAGACTTTGCACCTCACAATCTTAATAATGATTATTTTTATTCGGCTCACGCCTCTCCCGCATATCGCATCACAGGTGGGCAGAGTAGATATTCGGTACCGGATATCTTACTTTACTCTAGAAGCCTAAAGCGCGCAATATTGGTAAAACTTACAGTTCCATTGGAAACGAATATCCCCTAAAAGACCCATCCGGCACCCACACGTTGAATACATGAAACATTAAGTGGTTTCTTATCTGTCGAGTGGCAAAAACTATGCCACGCTTCATTTTATCCGAGCAGGAAAATTAAAATAATTTAGTATAATCATTGCCCCATATGGGATTCGAACCCACAACCTGACAAATTCAGGCACTGTCCCACTAGGGCACCGCCACGTCTATAAATAACAGCAAATTTATTTATTATCATAATTGATTATTATTAAACAAGTCATAACGACCAGGAAACGCGCTATTTGTCCAACAATTCAATGTACACTGAAGTTTGTTTACAAAACCTCAATCATAAATTATTTATGACTTCAACAATTTCATATTACCTCATTATGTATATGACATATTTAACGACTTTTACGGCGCTTTATATAGCTTTCAATTTACTTAATTATTGTTGTCATTACGATTGCTACTTTAATAGTAGAGCTTTTAGGTAAAATTCGGTGAAATGTTGCATTTTATCGTACTCTCAGAGGAGAGCAGAGACTTCTAGAGAATCATTGAGATTCTTCGTACGAGAGTAGCGCCTGGTACTTACAACCGGAAGCACAAAACACATACATGACACTCACACCGCCGTCGACGGAAACGACGACGAAGTCCAGCATATTCGACAGCCCGACCGCGCGTTGACGTGGCTGGGCCCAGTGGTTAGAAACTGCTAGGTTCCTGCAGATTAGTCTAAGTTTCTCCAGCTGAGTCTTCAGGTCGCGGCTGGTTTGCTAAGAATAGGGAACATCCCCCAGCCCTCTCGTCGGTCAGCCGAGGCTCGAGTTCCGCAGGGGACGCCCTTGCCGCCGACGTTTCCTCTCAAGCAGACACGATAGTGCTTGCTACTTCTCAGGGACAGAGTACCCTCTTCCCTCCCAACCGGTGTCGCTGTCAAGGCCAATAGGACTAACAGCATTAAACTCACAAACCAAAAAAGAAAAAGTACTTACAGCTCAAGTGTGAGGTTTAAAAATAGCACCGCTTTATATTCCAAGGACTGAGGTCATCTATATATTAAACCAATTCCATAAATGATTCTATTTCCCAGAAATTATAGTGCTAGAAATTAATTGATGATAGTTCTAGACAGGCCGAGACTTTTTAGCAGGCGACATACAAGCTTTTTAGTTAATCGACTTAAGCTTACAGTCGAATAACTAAAAAGCTTGTATGTAGTTACTGATTTATCCATATTTTCCTTTGACCCTAAACAAGTAAATAACTAAATACTATAAAATTTCCATACAAATTTACATGAAACGTATAAAATGTGATATAATAACAATCTGTACGAAAGGTAACATCAAAAGCTCAAATAGCAAATTAAGAATTCGAGTGCCGTCTCGTTTGTCATTCAGAGCAGGGGCAGAGAGCTATCGCAATAACGCGCCGGCTGCTAACACAAATACATGATATTAGTTTTACATTGTACTCCTTATAATCCTCACAATGACTGCTAGACTATGTTTGTATGAGAAATACAACTCCATTTTTATATAATAGTACAGAGTAAAATTATATAATAATATTGAAACGTTGCTGAAAGTCTTTTATTATGGATTATTTCTTCGCTTGTATACAAGTATAGCAGGGTAGACAGAGAGAATTAAGTGTCAAGATATTCCGTTCTCTATTTACCGCCTGAATTCCTGACATTAGGTGCTGAGTATGAGTTACGGTGACTGGGTGGTGGCGTAACTCAATGCCGCACTCTGTTTTAGCATGTCAAATCTACTGCTATCGCGTCTACACATATATATATATATATATATATATATATATATATATATATATATATATATATATATATATATTATATATATATATATATATATATATATATATATATATATATATATTATATATATATATATATATATATATATATATATCAGAATAACGATAAAAATTAAACATACAATTTAACCCACTACGCGAATAAGCGAAAACTAAGGTTCTTTAATAACGAATGAATCTACAGAGGCGTGCACTTTAACAACTCGTTTGTCATTTATTTATTGGATCGTGTACGCGGAAATAGAAAATTTCTTTCTCATCAGCCTTAGGGGGTGGGAAACTTGTTTAACCGACTGTCAACGCCATCTATCTGCGGTAGTGTGAACTTCTTAGAAACGGCTCTCGACGATAAGAACCCGGTTGGTTCTTATCTGAGTAGGTATGTTTCAGGAGGTTTTGTAACATGCTTGGATACATAACTTGTTTGGATTGTTTACGATTTAATAATATTATTATAATAAATATCTGGCTTAATATATATATATATATATATATATATATATATATATATATATATATATATATATATATATATATATATATATATATATATATATATATATATATATATATATATATATATATATATATATATATATATATATATATATATAATACCAAGATCTACTTAAAGATTTAGAGATATTGAAAATAAATTAATACGAAATATAATTTTAGTTAAGTTTTATAAATACGATATTTTTTTCTGTAGTGGGCTATTCAGAAAATTGTAGTAATAACCTCTATTTTCATATATTGAAATCATTCATATAGCACAAGGTAAGTCTCTTAAGCCAACCATTGAGATTAATCCACATCGACAAGTTAATTACACTAAACCTTACCTGTACTGAAATACGACAGTATAATCAATAGAGTCAATACCCACTGTATTCTGTATTTTGTGAAATATACATATATAAATATACTACGGATATGTTCAATAACAATACTAAAATAGCAAAATATTATTGAAGTAGTAAAAGGTTTAAAGACGTCACTTGGGGAAATAAGTTATTATCATTTCCGGCTCTGGTAGAGATAGTGCGGCGCTGAGTTCCGCCACTCCACACACAATATCTCGAAATTGGTCGAAAAGTTGAGAACGGACGAAACTTGCTCACACTACCTACCCTAAACCTGGTCGTAACAAGAGGGACATTATAATGACTATGGCTTAATAGACAAGAGCGTTTTTCTTCCGAAGTTTTTTTTGCTTTGCGAAGTTTTTCATTCCTTGGCGTGTGGAAACACAAAATATATGTATATATTTAAAATATATACACAATAAATTCAAATATTTATTATCTTCCTAATATTTGAGCTATAAAATTTTCATGACATGTTTGTGCACGGTATTCCAACATACTCGTAATTTTCTCTGTTAGTCCTCTGGGTGGAACTCATTTATAATATTAATTTTAAAAGGGTCAATGTGATTTATCGCTTCGCTTCTTCTGTTACATTAATTTCATCCTGTTCGTATGTGACATTAACTCAAAATACCACTCAGTGTTTATATTTTATCTTTATTCTTTTTTTCCGCATATAGCAGCCCATTTGTCTGTGGTTGGTTTAGACTGATTCTCTTACTAAAGAAAGAAGGTTTAACAGTTTTAAATATAAATTAAGAAAAAGGAATACTATACTGACGGCGCGACAAGGATTCAGGCTGTCGGTAGCTAGAGCTCTAGAGTGAGGAGTTTCCTCACAATACGCTCCGTCTCGAGCAATACTGTCTTCTGCTACTGACTCTTAATCCAATAGCTAAGCGAAAACCTCTTAAGATGTTGGTCGAGATGGCATTAATCTCACGGTGTATATCTAAATATTTAGATAACTTTTCTTTTGCTACCATCACGAGATTGTCATCATGTGGTACAGCAATGTCAACAGTCACTATACGGCGCGCGTCTTGGTTTATTGGAAACAATATACTTACTATATAACAATAGACCAATTCCATTTCCGTATAATAGACCATTCCCGTAGAGCAAAGCATACAAGGAATACATACAAAATTACAAGAACATACAAGGAATTGTAGCTATAGTAGAGTCCATAAGGCCATATCGTAGAGTATGTTGTTGTTGTACTATTTTAGCAACTTCTTTGTACAAATATTATCCATTAGCTAGATGAGATACCATATACACTAAGTCTCAGGAGTTCCCCAGGACGACGACATCCTTGACAGATTTCCACAGTGAAATCTTACATAATATGTCTCCGATAGTCTCTTGTCTTGATTACACCATCCATAATTGCATGGGTATAATCTTCAGTTTCCCCACAAAGATCCCCAAACTGTAATCAAGAACAAAGAAGCAGTGTCTACGTCCGGAGCCATTAAAGCTCTATGGAATCTACCATGCAACTCCTTGCTCTTCCACACAGCCATATCCATTTAACTTAATACCGCACTTAGTCTACCAGAGAAGTACAGACATAGTACTTTTTTTAACTTTTTTGTATAGTTTTTTATTTCACTGCTCTGTAAGACATAACATAATATCTCGAACAATGGAGAACGGTATGTCTTAACACTCCCTCCTCTCACTCCTTCTACATAACTAAGCTTTATGAGGGAAGAAATGAGAATATGAAAAAAATACAATGAAAAGATTAAATAATACTATCTAATCATTGTGAAAACAAAACAAGTTTAATGAATTGTAATTGAAATAAATTTAATTAAAGCTTCAGATTATTAAGAAAAATAGTTCAAAATATTTTTACAGATTAATTATCACGTATACTTTGACTTTGAACAGCTTGAAACAAACATAAAGATGAAGTAGCAATGGAAAAATTTACGACCTACTTTCTGCATAATATGTAGAAAAAACTCTGTCTTTCAAAGATATTCAGCTCTATAGAACTAAGGTAAAATAAAAGTCAAGGTCAAGTCTATATACATACCTTAAATATACAGACTGCTATAGTTAGGTGTCTAGCTAATGCAATGTAGAGGTAGAGGTAGAATGAATTACTCCATTTCCTTAGTCTGGTACGAGTTCCTCCACTCAACATGCAATGTGTAGAAAATTTTACGAAAATTGGGGAACAGAGTGTCTTAGCACTAGGTTCCCTATGTCTACCCTACTATATGGAGAAAAAGCGTGAAGCTATTTTTTATTTTCGACCGAAGAGGACCGTCATGGCGCAGAGGCACAGCGTCTGCCTGTAAACGCGACGATTTGAGGGTTCGATTCCCACTTGGGGAGAATTAATTATTTTCATTTTCTCCGCTCTGGCAACAAAGCAAAGCGCGGCGTTAAGTACCGCCACTCAAAATGCAATGCCTCAAATAGCAGAAAGGGAACAGAGTGTCTTAACACTAGGTTCCCTCTGCCTACCTTGCTATGTGCAGAATACAGCGTGAAGCTAAATAAATAAATACTGCACCACGATACCTTCCTTATCTATGCCTTTAATTACAGTAAGTGATTTGTAACTAACTACGTAAAAATAAACCAACATATAATTAATACAGTATCAAGACCAATCGTTAAAATAATGAAATGTACGAGTGCTAAAAGTAGAATAAATGAAGTCTATTTCTCGAAACGCTTACGGTTATAAGGTAGTATTGAAAACAGTCTGCAAATTCCCACACATATCATTAGATTATGAGCGTGTCCTCGTAAAAGAGACCTAAGAATGTGAAATATTTTTTTGTAAATTATATAAACGATGGCATGGCTTGTTGGTGAAATATTTGACCGAGCACAATAACTGTCGGTTCATTGCTTTTTGAAAGAATATTTACATACATATATTTATATTTTATTGGTTTTTGCACCGTTTAAGACAAGTATTAAGTGGAGTGACTTATCGTGTCTATTTTTGAGGTTATTAAAATAATAATATATTATTAATATACAGATAAAAAAAATTATGTAAAAATTGTTTTGTTTTAAATATGTTATTTTAGTTCAACGCTGTAGCGCCATCCTTTCGTAGGCAAAATTAATCTATTGTCAAGACACGCAGTTCTCTTTTCGCACACACGTCATGTGTCACATTGCGTGTGGTGGAGCTTAACGCCGCGCAGCATAATGGTAGCCTTGCTTAACGTTTTTATCCTACCTACCTATAGCTTGAAACAATCATTTTTTTTAGAAGAACCGTCTCGACGCAGAGGCACAGCGTCTGCCTCTGCCTCTGGTTTGTGGGTTCCATTCCCACTCGGGGAGAATGGAGTAATTTTATTCTTCGCTCTGGTAACAAGACAAAAGCGCATCTTTGATTTCCGCCACTCAAAACGCAATGGCGAAAACTCGAAAGGCGGGAAGGCGAAGTGTCTTAACACTAGGTTTCTTGAGTGTACAGTTCCTTCTGCCTGTCCTTCTATACATAGGAGGACACAGCAAGAAACTCTAAAAAAATAAAGAATCTAGTAGGAACTCAATTAACTGAAATAATTGCTGTCGTTAGGCATACGTTTAAACGAATATCTGCATAGTCAGATCAATATTATTTAGTATATATTTATACAGATGTTTAATTACTATTGCAAGTGTTTCTTCAAGCTCTACCTTTCTTTTTTATCTTTCTATCAAGCTCAAAATCATAATCTACTAGATAATGTGGATAATTGCAAATCAGTAGGTACAATTAAAGGCCGATAAATCGAGTTTCCTATATCTTACAAAACGCTTGAGATTACTACATAAGAAATAACAAAAATATCTTTGTTTATACTTCTTTACCACAAGCTGTCGAATATACGAGTATCTTACATACATATAATATGAAAATCCTAATAACTGAGTGGTTGGAAAAATTGACTCACAGAAGGAATCCGTAGAAGGATATTATTTAATATGAGACAAGTTATTTCTATTGGCTTCTAACAAATTAACTTTTTCTTAGTATAGTATATTAAACAAAAATATGACTTTTGAGAAAAGTTTAAATTAATTTGCTTGCTACGGTTTGACTTTTATGGGAACTAAGGAAATTACGCCACAGTACAAATAGTATTCCGCAATCGATTGGAAATTTGCCACTACATAACTTTAAAGTAACTATAAAAATAATCATAATTAGAAAGAATATTTAAACAAAACAAATGTATGGAAGGATGGATGATCATATAAAAAAAAATTAAGATCATTTGAATTTCATACAGGAGAGCTATTGTATAAATGAATTGAAAATTAAATTGTAACTTTTATTCAAAAGAACAGCTGTTAAGATCTTCTCAGCAGAACTGCCTTCTGGACCAGTGGTAGCGATATGTTAACTTAATCGATTCATTTGATTCAAAAGTGCTCACAAAAATGAATGTAGTGATGTAGTGAAAGATTACTCTGCTTACTATCTTTTTGTTTAGATATATTGTTACTTGCGCCCCGCCCGCGGCTTCGCCTGCATTTAATAAACTGAATTATGTTGTTAATTACTATACATTATAATACACTTATTATGAATTTTAATATAGGAAATTTGGTATTTTAGTCTAGATTGTCGTAATTTTTATAAGGATTGTTAATAATTTTGAATTGTAAAAATGTATACTAGATATTTATAACAGCTATTTAGTAGCAATATTCTATAACAAAATATTTTAAATTGATATAACTTGTTTTTTATAAACCAACTGAAATAAAATAAGGATTTAGTATTAAATGAGGCTTACCATAGCATACAATAGTGAAAACTGCATTTAAATCAGTCAAGCCGTTTTTTGGATAGGCGAGTACAAACGCACAGACAAACAGAAATTAAATCATCGTTTTGGATTCTAGTCTATCGATAAATAATAGTATTTTTATATATCTTCCATATATAGAGCGATCAGTTACATATTATATAAGAAGCTACATTTTTTTGTATTCAGTACAGTAAACTATAATATAGTCAAGTGAGCCTAGGAGTCTCATCTAGAAACGTCTTATGAAGCCGGACCACGTTGAGAATTACTGTCGTGGCGCAGAGGCGACAGTCCTTAAACGCGGTACGATTCCCACACGAGTAGAATGAATTATTTTCATTTTCTTCGCTCTGGTAACAAGGCAGAAGGGTGGCGTTGAGTTCCGCCACTCAACACACAATGCCTCGAAAGGCAGAAAGCGGGGAACGGAGTGTCTTAACACTAGGCTCTGCCTACCCTGGTATGTGAGGGATACAGTGTGACACAAAAAAAAATTAAAATAATAATTACTGGCACAACAAGTAATCGCGTTTAACTTCGTTAGTATAAGTCGTTATGACCCTAGAACATAAAAAAATCCATATCTTCTCGTTCGCTTATTCTCCATTCTCCATGAGCCTATACATATTCAATCACTTTTTTAATAATTTAAATTAAAGTACATACAGCATTCAACAATTCATTTAAATATTAATGCTACGATGTGCGAATAATGTGACCTAGGTCCTTCTAAAGGTCATTTAGCAAAAATATATTTTTGTACATGTTTAAATAAAACTAAAGAGAAGAATATAACTTATGGGTGTTATTCCGAATATAGCAAAACTAATATATAGTAAAAAATATATAGCAAAATTGTATTAATACTATACTTATTCATTAAATATTAATAATCATTCGTCCATCGAAGCGCAGCGAGATAGTGTCTAAAATGTAAGGTTAAGATTTGCTCCCCGCTCTGATATGACAAAACGTGGTGTTTCGTTTCACTATTCCCTGAACAATATCCCGTATTCAAACGGAGAGTGGAGTTCTGAGTGTTGTGACATTTATCTTTTCTCTATCGCGCTATATAGAAGCTGGAAAAATCATTCATTTCTAATACGAGACATATTGATAAGTTCTCCTAAAATATGCAGAGGCAACTAAAATAGCATAATATGTCAATTAAATATCAATAACTGGATCGAGTTCGCTACTGTTTGTGGAAGCTTTCTTTATATTATCTTTTTTTCTCATATTTTATTCAAGTGCACTCAGAGGGTGTAGTGTTAAAGCACTCCGTTTCTCACATTCCGTCTGATTTTCAAGACATTGCAAATTGAGCGGCGGAACTCAACGCCGCGCTTTGTCTTGCTGGCGACCTGAAATACAAGACTGATATATAGATTGGCGTAACTGCGCCACGATGGCCTATTTTTATGTATTAAATATTAGCATTATTTAATTTTTTGCACTATGAGGTTAAAACATGTAACAATGTATTTAAAGTCTGGAGGGAGGAAATAATAATGATAAAAATATTCGTTCCCTGAATCAGAATCTAACCAACGAAAGTAATTAAAATACATACATTTGTTCGTACATGAACATTTCGGGCAGAATTTGGAACTACAACTTTACAAATGATATCACAATGAGGCTAGCCGCGTCGTTATATACAGTAGACACTGGTTGAGCTCTGCATACGTTCTTCTAGATTATATTATAAAAAGTCAATACAAATGCAATTACCAATTTAATTTTTTTTTTAAATAAATTGTAGGCAGAGAGAACATAGTGCTAAGACACTCCGTTATCCACTCTCCTCCCAATTCTTGAGATATTGCATGTTGAGTGGCGGAACTCAATGCCGCCCTTTGTCTAGTTACCAGAGCGAGGAAAGGAAAATAATTCATATCCCCAAGTGGGATTGAACGTATAACTGTCGTGCTTACGGTCAGACGCTGGGCTGCTGCGCCATGACAGCCTTTCATTTACAAATAAAAAAAATATGTATTTGAATAAAATATTCTAAGTCTAGTAGACTCGTATGATTCTGTGTTTTTTTTTTATTTTCATTGCTTACAGTTAAGTGAATTAAATTATGAAAAATATTACATGCACTGACTTTCTTTTTTATAAAAATATATATAAGTAACTATTGTATTCTCATAACCCATTTTTCATACTATATGTATAAAATAGTGATATGCTTTAAAAAAAATATATAAACCCAAGTTAAATGTGAACTCAGGTTTGAAATACAATTATGAGGCAAACGTTTGAGTTAGACGTCGTCCCTTCAGTTAGTTCACCGCCAGCGTCGACGCGAGGTAGTATTTTCCCGCGCACTCTTGTCACAGATAAAATACGCGCCCTTTTCTTTAAGTGTCAAGTGAGTGTTGTGCTAGTGCAAAGGAATGAAAATATAAAGCCTAATTGATGGCAAGCAAAAAAAAGTTATTCGATTGCCATCTGTGGTAAGAACTAAGTGTTTTGCACAATTGGGATATGAGCATGTTTACAGGTTTTTACATTATAGCACAGCGCATGCCATTTTTTTTTTCGTTTGTTATTTTTTTTATTATAACTAAAAAATTTAAAAAAGATGCACCAGTTCGTTATAAGTTCACCAGTTTTTGCAGAACAATTACGATATATTTTTTTGATTTAAGATTACAAAAGTTTGAAAAATATATCACATATCTTATAATAAAAATTGCAAAGTACATGTATAAATAAATGAAATAAAAATAATAATTATTAAATGTATTTTTTTATATTTTTTAACAAAATGTTACGTGTGTAAATAATATTCTTGAGGAGGAAGAAAAGAAAGGTTAATTTACGTAATTATTTTACATAGAAAATTAAAATTTTACGATTTCATTTCTTAACGAAATAACTGTTTTCGTAGTCAGAAGCAAAGGAAGGATTCGAAGGAAAATTTGCAACATATTAGTTTGTATATACTGAATTATTTAATATTTATCTATAAGCATAGAGATAAAGTTTTTAGAGGAAAGTGGGCAAATCTGGACTATTTTTTTCAAATTGGTCAACACACTCGTACATGGATTGTCCAATAAAAAAATACCTATAATATTTTATTTATTTTCATCTCTATACTCTCGTGCAGGCTTGTTTTTGTCACTCGAGAGGAGACATGGATCGAATGCCACTTGTGAGGGATCTGGTGACATTATGATTGCGCTGGGACCCTTCCCCCTTAAGCTCCTCTTTTATATAAACCTACGTACTTACATCTCATAATATGTCATAGAATTTTATATTTCAATTACGTTGATTGAAATAGTTTTCACTGAGCTATAACGGTCACCTTCAAGTCAATACACAATATATAAATTTCGTATTTCCTGATACTTACCCGTAATCAGCCGAAATTACCTGATAATTTCCCGTAATCAGTCGAAATTTAGTTAATTTTCCTATTCCGTTCTGTCAAATACATAGATGCGTATATAGAAGTCAAAAACTATTTTACTTTATAAAAGATAAAATTTATGGAATCATTTAATATTAGCTCTATACTATACTACAATTCAATTATAATTAAAAAAGAAATATATATATATATATATATATAGTATATATATATATATATATATATATATATATATATATATATATATATATATATATATACATATATATATATATATATATATATATATATATATATATATATATATATATATATATATATATATATATATATATATATATATATATATATCATCTCAGAGGGTGTCCAGCCAATTATCTGTCCGATATTTGGTTTCCGGCATACGGGTACGCGACCCCGGGACCTCGAGCCACCACTTTCATAACCCGATCCAATCCATGTAAGTGGTGTCCCTCCCCTATATTCCAAGTCTTTCTGCCTCTTATGACGGTACGATTCCCACACGTGTAGAATGAATTATTTTCATTTTCTTCGCTCTGGTAACAAGGCAGAAGGGTGGCGTTGAGTTCCGCCACTCAACACACAATGCCTCGAAAGGCGGAAAGCGGGGAACGGAGTGTCTTAACACTAGGTTCCTTCTGCCTACGGCTCTGCCTACCCAGTGTGACACAAAAAAAAATTAAAATAATAATTACTAGCACAACAAGTAATCGCGTTTAACTTCGTTAGTATAAGTCGTTATGACCCTAGAACATAAAAATCCATATCTTCTCGTTCGCTTATTCTCCATTATCCATTCTCCATGAGCCTATACATATTCAATCACTTTTTTAATAATTTAAATTAAAGTACATACAGCATTCAACAACTCATTTAAATATTAATGCTACGATGTGCGAATAATGTGACCTAGGTCCTTGTAAAGGTCATTTAGCAAAAATATATTTTTGTAGATGTTTAAATAAAACTAAAGAGAAGAATATAACTTATGGGTGTTATTCCGAATATAGCAAAATTAATATATAGTAAAAAATATATAGTAAATTTGTATTAATACTATACTTATTCATTAAATATTAATAATCATTCGTCCATCGAAGCGCAGCGAGATAGTGTCTAAAATGTAAGGTTAAGATTTGCTCCCCGCTCTAATATGACAAAACGTGGTGTTTCGTTTCACTATTCCCTGAACAATATCCCGTATTCAAACGGAGAGTGGAGACCTGAGTGTTGTGACACTTATCTTTTGTCTATCGCGCTATATAGAAGCTGGAAAAATCATTCATTTCTAATACGAGACATATTGATAAGTTCTCCTAAAATATGCAGAGGCAACTAAAATAGCATAATATGTCAATTAAATATCAATAACTGGATCGAGTTCGCTACTGTTTGTGGAAGCTTTCTATATATTATCTTTTTTTCTCATATTTTATTCAAGTGCACTCAGAGGGTTTAGTGTTAAAACACTCCTTTTCTCACATTCCATCTGATTTTCAAGACATTGCACATTGAGCGGCGGAACTCAACGCCGCGCTTTCTCTTGCTGGCGACCTGAAATACAAGAATGATATATAGATTGGCGTAACTGCGCCACGATGGCCTATTTTTATGTATTGAATGTTAGCATTATTTAATATTTTGCACTATGAGGTTGAAAACATGTAACAATGTATTTAAAGTCTGGAGGGAGGAAATAATAATGATAAAAATATTTGTTCCCTGAATCAGAATAGAACCAACGAAAGTAATTAAAATTCATACATTTGTTCGTACATGAACATTTCGGGCAGAATTTGGAACTACAACTTTACAAATGATATCACAATGTGGCTAGCCGCGTCGTTATATACAGTAGACACTGGTTGACCTCTGCATACGTTCTTCTAGATTATATTATAAAAAGTCAATACAAATGCAAATACAAATTTAATTTTTTTTTAAATAAATTGTAGTCAGAGAGAACATAGTGCTAAGACACTCCGTTATCCACTCTCCTCCCAATTCTTGAGATATTGCATGTTGAGTGGCGGAACTCAATGCCGCCCTTTGTCTAGTTACCAGAGCGAGGAAAGGAAAATAATTCATATCCCCAAGTGGCATTGAACGTATAACTGTCGTGCTTACGGTCAGACGCTGGGCTGCTGCGCCATGACAGCCTTTCATTTACAAATAAAAAAAATATGTATTTGAATAAAATACTCTAAGTATATTAGACTCGTATGCTTCTGTGTTTTTTTTTTATTTTCATTACTTACAGTTAAGTGAATTAAATTATGAAAAATATTACATGCACTGACTTTCTTTTTTATAAAAAAATATATAAGTAACTATTGTATTCTCATAACCCATTTTTCATACTATATGTATAAAATAGTAATATAATTTAAAAATAATATATAAACCCAAGTTAAATGTGAACTCAGGTTTGAAATACAATTATGAGGCAAACGTTTGAGTTAGACGTCGTCCCTTCAGTTCACCGCCAGCGTCGACGCGAGGTAGTATTTTCCCGCGCACTCTTGTCACAGATAAAATACGCGCCCTTTTCTTTAAGTGTCAAGTGAGTGTTGTGCTAGTGCAAAGGAATGAAAATATAAAGCCTAATTGATGGCAAGCAAAAAAAAAGTTATTCGATTGCCATCTGTGGTAAGAACTACGTGTTTTGCACAATTGGGATATGAGCATGTTTACAGGTTTTTACATTATAGCACAGCGCATGCCATTTTTTTTTTCGTTTGTTATTTTTTTTTATTATAACTAAAAAATTTAAAAAGATGCACCAGTTCGTTATAAGTTCACCAGTTTTGCAGAACAATTACGGTATATTTTTTTGATTTAAGATTACAAAAGTTTGAAAAATATATCACATATCTTATAATAAAAATTGCAAAGTACATGTATAAATAAATGAAATAAAAATAATAATTATTAAATGTATTTTTTTATATTTTTTAACAAAATGTTACGTGTGTAAATAATATTCTTGAGGAGGAAGAAAAGAAAGGTTAATTTACGTAATTATTTTACATAGAAAATTAAAATTTTACGATTTCATTTCTTAACGAAATAACTGTTTTCGTAGTCAGAAGCAAAGGAAGGATTCTAAGGAAAATTTGCAACATATTAGTTTGTATATACTGAATTATTTAATATTTATCTATAAGCATAGAGATAAAGTTTTTAGAGGAAAGTGGGCAAATCTGGACTATTTTTTTCAAATTGGTCAACACACTCGTACATGGATGGTCCAATAAAAAAATACCTATAATATTTTATTTATTTTCATCTCTATACTCTCGTGCAGGCTTGTTTTTGTCACTCGAGAGGAGACATGGATCGAATGCCACTTGTGCGGGATCTGGTCACATTATGATTGCGCTGGGACCCTTCCCCCTTAAGCTCCTCTTTTATATAAACCTACGTACTTACATCTCATAATATGTCATAGAATTTTATATTTCAATTACGTTGATTGAAATAGTTTTCACTGAGCTATAACGGTCACCTTCAAGTCAATACACAATATATAAATTTCGTATTTCCTGATACTTACCCGTAATCAGCCGAAATTACCTGATAATTTCCCGTAATCAGTCGAAATTTAGTTAATTTTCCTATTCCGTTCTGTCAAATACATAGATGCGTATATAGAAGTCAAAAACTATTTTACTTTATAAAAGATAAAATTTATGGAAATCATTTAATATTAGCTCTATACTATACTACAATTCAATTATAATTAAAAAAGAAATATATATATATATATATATATATATATATATATATATATATATATATATATATATATATATATATATATATATATATATATATATATATATATATATATACATATATATATATATATATATATATATATATATATATATATATATATATATATATATATATATATATATATATATATATAAATATATTTATATAAAAGTAAAAGGGTAAAGTACAGAAGTACTAGGAGAGGATTTCCCGAAATTCCAACGGGAACTGGGAAAAATGGCAATTTACAAATAGTTGACGAAAATAAAATTACGGCTCACAGATAGTTCATATAAACAAAACTTAGAAATGATATCGTGAGCTTAGTTTACTAATTGTGTAAAAAAATACATAGATAAATATTGTATTTACAGGTTTTACTAAATGATAATTAAAGTTTTTGCGAAAGAATGTTAAATGCTTTTACTAAAAAAAATATTTACTGTTAAACAAAAAAAAAGAAATAAAAAAAAAACTTCAAACACCTTGAGGTATGCATAAAGATACCCGTGTTTTAATAACTAATAAAGTTTCGACTTATCTGATTTAAATAATAAATATTCTTTATAAAGATATCACTGCTAACGTGCTTGGAAATAAATAAATAAATATATATATATATATATATATATATATATATATATATATATATATATATATATATATATATATATATTATATATATATATATATATATATATATCACTTGGAATAGATAAATAGATTATTCAATTTCAGCTGAAAATCTTTTTTTAAATCATTTACTAAAAATAATTTCATATATACTGTATTCTCTTCTTCTCGTAAAGGAACTTAAAAAGGTTTCCTTAGAAACTTCTATATCTATTAAAGGAGTTAATGAAGTTTAAACTATGAAATAAATTTTGATTAGAATTTTACGTATAAGAATCTATAATTATAGTTACTTTTGTGTCTATATATATATATATATATATATATATATATATATATATATATATATATATATATATATATATATAATATATATATATATATATATATATATAGATATATATATATATATATATATATATATATAATATATATATATATATATATTATATATATATATATATATATATATATATATATATATATATATATATATATATATATATATATGTGTTTTACCAAGTCCTGAACAGTCCTGACAGGTATATATTCAAACAAGTATGTATTCAAACATATTATTTTTATGGAATTTTCCTCCCCCATTATATGACCTTCGGAGTTGTCAATCAGTTATTACTGTGTTTTCGCTTTTTTCTATTTTATGTAACACCCTTTATTATTTACTTATAATATATTAAAATAAATAAAAGCCCTGACATCACGTTCACGACATATGAATCTAAACATCTACATACATACTGCGTATAGTAAGTTATTTAACACGGCAGTGTAAACTTTTAAATTATGCGAAAGTTATTCGAAATGAAATATGAAAAAGCTGCGTTAAATTTTTTAATTTTAATATTTATATATATATATATATATATATATATATATATATATATATATATATATATATATATATATATATATATATATATATATATATATATATATATATATATATATATATATATATATATAAATATATATATATATATATATATATATATATATATATATATATATATATATATATATATATATATATATATATATATATATATATATATATATATATATAAGGAAAATAACTTCAAAAAAATATTTAACTATTTTGAAGACCAAAAAAAATCAAAATATGGTGAAATATGGTGAATCATCATGTCATCCTGGTGATGGCTATCTAAAAATCGAAAAATACATACACATATACGTTATATTTACAATAATATTTTAAATTTTAATTTGTATAACAATTAAATCAGTTTTTGTAACATGTAGTATATGTTGGAGCTAGGCCAGGGTTTCGATGTAAGGAGGCCAGTTTTCATGATTAAAACAACTGAATATGTAATAATAATTGGTTTATTGACGTACAATAGTTAACACAGAAGTCTAATAAGAACTTTTGATTTCGAAAACAATGTAGCAACTGACATTTCTGTTCGATACTCGAAATTTATACCATAAAGACTTTTACTGACAATACTTACAATTTACATTATAAATAGGTTTTACTTCTTTGAATTATTAAACAATAATTTATATACAAGATATTTGAAAAAGAATAAAATCATTAAATGTATGTATATTGATTTGGCCATATAACAAAAATTACAAAGTAGAATTGCAAATATGCAAATATCTATCAAGGTGTTACAAGTTAACAGACAGCGCTGATTCTGACAGTACAATTCTGACAGAATACAGACAGACAGTCTAGGCGCAATTCTCACTGGGGAATTAAAAATATTAAAGATAAACGTTTTTCAATTGTTTTACAATTTTGAACGAAAAACAAATGCCACCTTTTGGCAATTTATGAAGCTATATACATTTTCACTATATATATATATATATATATATATATATATATATATATATATATATATATATATATATATATATATATATATATAGATATATATATATATATATATATATATATATATATATATATATATATAAATATATATAATAAGGAAAATGTCTTCAAAAAAATATTTAACTATTTTTAAGACCAAAAAAAATCAAAATATCTACTATATGGTGAATCATCATGTCTTCCTGGTGATGGTTATCTAAAAATCCAAAAATAGATCAGAATAAAATCATTTATATAATAAAGCCCAACACTTTCTTGATATTACGTTCTCTCTGACTAACCTAATATGCGGGGTAAAGAGTGAAGCTGTTATATTTTTATAAGCAGGACTCTCCTGCACTTAAGATGTCGTTTTGACATTCATTTCTTTAAGGAAATTGTTCTATAAAACTCGGGTACTAAATCTCATAAACGGGTCTCAAAATAAATCCTTAAATTGAATAAACGTATAAAACGAATGTACGACTTGGTATGATAATAAGTTATAGCTAAAGCCCCTCTATATATTATTTGTATTATTTATAACTTTAATTTAAGTATTTAATAAATAAATTTTACAACTTTTAATTTATTGGAAAAGTTTATTGAATATTAAGAACTTAAACTGGTATTCAATACATTCTATAAAACGTTGAAATGATATCAGAAAAGGCAATAAAAGCGTAATACGTTTCAAAAATGCTACCTAGATTTAAATATATATATATATATATATATATATATATATATATATATATATATTTGTACATGTAGTTGTGGAAGGATGGCGGGATGGGGGTTGGAGGTTGTAGTTACTTTAGTGTTCCGTGATCGAGCGCTACGAATGCACGTCCTACGTCATGGAGGACGGTATAAACGCTGCGCTTATGAAAAATCGATTTTATGAACAACTCGAACACTACCGACGCTCGCGACCGCCGAAGTTTATTGTGAACATAAGCGATAAGCGTTATCAAGAGATATTAGAGGACATTCCAAAAGCGAAATCCAGCGAGGATAAGTCGGATCATGAACAGTGGCTCTTAAAAAATTACGATATAGCACAAGTTAACGGTAAAATCAGATTAATTGACCCCCGCAATAAATTGATTTACTTAGCGGATGGGCACCTATTCGATACGCTGCACGAAGTACACATTGGCTTGGGTCACATCAAGCGGGATCGCATGTCAAAAGTTTTACGCGCTAAGTACAAAAACATTACACGTAACGATATCGAGCTTTATTTTGATCTTTGCCAACAATGCCGACAAAAACCTTCAAAATCCAAATCGAAGCTAGAAAATGTATCACGAGGACAAACAGCTATAATAGATTTCCATACTAATCCTGATGGCGAATACAACTTTCTTCTCATCTATCAGGATTATTTAACAAAATTTATTATACTGAAACCGCTCAAAACGAATTGCCCAACTGAAGTGGCGTACAATTTGTTAGATATATTTTCAGTTTTCGGCGCACCCTCTGTTTTATGCTATTACAACAGTATTGATTATATTAAACAGATTATAGAATATTTTCGACAATTTCAAATGTTTAAAATCATGTATGGCGATTATTGTTGTATCAAAGACCAACAGTATATGGAAAATATTATTTCAGATATAAATTCAAAAATAGAAGCCTGGATACAACAAAATAATAACTCTCGTTGGAGTATTGGCTCATCTTTTGTACAACTACTGAAAAATCAAGAATATAAATATGATATTTTACAAAGTGCATATAAAGCGCTCTTTGGAAATACAATTAAATTGGGACTAGCTATTGGAAACCCAAATTCTGTCCAGACTGAAGAAGATTTGGAAAAATCATTAAGTGGACGTGACCTGATTGAAGTTAAATATGAAAAAAAAACAATCTACATCAGTTTCTAGCAACATTGTTCCAAGTTCAAAAAAAGCAAAGAAAAAGGAAGGAAAGGAAAAAAAGGAAGGAAGTTCAAGAAAATAAAGAAAAAGGAAGAGAAGGAGAAAAAGGAAGGAAGTTCCAAGAAAATAAAGAAAAGGAAGGAAAGGAAAAAAAGGAAGGAAGTTTCAAGAAAATAAAGAAAAAGGAAGAGAAGGAGAAAGAGGAAGGAAGTTCCAAGAAAACAAAGAAAAAGGAAGGAAAGGAAAAAAAGAAAGGAAGTTCCAAGAAAACAAAGAAAAAGGAAGGAAAGGAAGAAATGGAAAAGTCAAATCTTAAGGAAGCTACTGCTACAGAACCATTGTTTGACCATATTATGTCTTCATATTCAATGTCTGAGACTCTTGCTGCTACGAAGTCAATAATTGAATATCTTAACGATTCAGAGCCTGTATATGAAAATTACTATAAAACAGATTTAAATCACAGTACAACTTGTGCATCATCAGACACAATAATGGATATTTTACCTGCACATAAAGAAACCATGAATGATCATATTGTTTCTGTTACTTCTATAATGGAAACAGAACCCAGCTTAGAAACTATAGATACTGACATAGCTCCGACATCACAGCTATTATTTAACGATATTGCAAATTTATATTCTGATCAAGAAATAAAAAACAATGCTTCTACAGAGTATTATTATCCTTCTATGGAGGCAACAACATTTTCAGCTACTCCAATTGTAGAAGAATTTGATTATACTTCCAATACTCTAACTATTTTGGCAACAAATGATCATAAATTTACTCCAACAGAAGAATCTGATATGGCCCTATTGGATGCAGAACTAATATATAATATATCTTCTACAGATTTATCTGCAAATACATTTGTTTTAGAGGAAACATCCCGTATTTGTTCCTATACTGAGCCGGATTCAAATTCAGACTCAATGACTACAACAATGCAATATTAATACTCCTCCTTGCTCAGATCCATATCAAGATATTAATTTAACTGCACAAGATTCAGCAATACGTGTCATAGAAATTGCCTGCTAACAATATACCTTTATCACAGTCTTTTGTTAAAATCTTGCCTTCTTGCCAACAAGATGTCAACTGTCTTCAATCACAACCAATTACTTCCGCTATTAATTCAAGAAATACAATCATCACTACACCTATAATCATCGTAACTACTTCCCTTTTCAAAACCGTTGATATTTAGTCACTTCTTCTTATCACAAGCAACTTACTTACTTACTCATCTTTCTTCTACTCAATTTTAAACTGCAGTCAGCTGGTACTTCGCATTATTTCCAAAAGCACAGCTCTGAATCGTCAACCATTAAGGCAAATTCTTCGTCAAAACACTCGAAGATGGTAATTTGATACCACCGTAGATAATCATTTTTATCATTCCTTCTTCATTATCAATAATCAGAATCTAGAGTCAAATTAATAATCAATAATATGTCTATCGTGTGAATCAAATTGGTGTAATATTTTATTTAGATATATTTGTATTATGAATACTATATGTTATAGTATATATAAATATATATAGTGCCAATATTCTTAAAGTAATCATTCTTTACGTCTTTATTGTGTACTTAAGTGTTTTAAATAAATGTGGTGTAAAATAAATAATATTATGTGTTTTAATATTCTTTATTTTAAGTAATATTTTAATATTTTCTCTATATGAAGAAAATAAAATATAGATAAATAAAATAGACATGAATAACTTCTTATACCATATAACTATATTTTATAAAGTATATTTTTTATTTATCAATGTCATAGATTATATTTACGCTTAAAACATTTAATTAAAAAAGTTACATATTATATTACATATATATTAATATATAAATATTACAGTGAATTTAAAAGGAATTGGATCTGAGTACTGATATTATACTGACTAAAATGTCACAGATTCTGATCTCAACAGCAAAAATATTCTATATATAAAAATGTAGAAATAACAAAACTAAGGCTAGACTAGTAAACTAGTCAATAATTAAAGACTTTATTAGTTCTATCTTGACAACAACAAAAAAGTTTTTCCCATACCGATGACTGACTGAGTGACAAACAACGCACAACCGAAACTAATAAGCGCTTAATGTTCAAATTTTGCATATAGGGGAGAATTAAGAGATGTATTTTGGAAATATACATTAACCGGGACGAGATATAACGGGATTTTAGTTGTCATAGTTCACATAAACGATCGCCGAATACAAATTGTATTGTTATATACCAAAAAATTACATACAAATCATACTTACAAGTATAAATCAACGATGAATCATCATAGAAAATTAACTGTGAACCATTTGACAGATAAAAAATTGCTATTAAAATGCAACTACAAAGCGGTCACTCGTCGTCTACCAGCGACCTTGTCAAGTATTTTCTATCCAGCAAAGTTATAGAGCGATGTAGAGCGTTTCCAACCATTTCCTTATTTGTTCAGACCTCGTCATTTGACGACTGATTTCGACAATTCTAAAGTAAATTGATGTATCCCAACACCAGAACTTTCCTCCCCAGGCAAGGAATATGAGGTTTATAAACTTATTAAATTTGCCAATTTTAAGGAGTAATATTGTTTATAATTTTACAGATTTTTTTTAGGTTCACGGCCAAATATCTGCGAATAATTCGTTCTCAGATTTTCGGCCAAATTTGAAATATTACTTGTTGAGTCTTGAGAATTAACGCCTCACTTTTCCGTCTGAACATGTTACCAGAGCAAGGAAACGGAAACATATTCGTTCCCTCGGGGTGAAACCCACACCCATCACGTACACGCTATCTCACTGCGCCACGATAACCTCAGCTTTTATCCTTACAATTTATCACAAGATAAATCTCCTTATAATAGCGCTATAAATTCAATGGATTACAAGTTTGAATGTTGACTAACATTACCAAATAAGCTTAAAACTCAAGTACAATCAATTAAATCCTAACTGGGCACAAACATTTTATAAAATTGATAATTAATAACGACCGGCGCATATATTGTATTAATTATATGTGGTTGTGAAAATGACTGGATATTTCGATGTTTTTTTACAAAAAAGGCTATTTAAGATTGATAAAAATATATATTTTCAACTTTTTTTCATTAATTATAAAGTTTTAGGTCTGTTCGTCAATTTCCGCCCATTTCGGAACACTTGACGTTTTAGGATTAATAAACTTTTTAAGCTCACCATCTCTTATAAGTGGATAGTGGAGAGCGACGGAGACGTGGAGAGAACTAAAAGCACAACTATCGTCTGACTATACAGACGAAATACATAATTAATAATTTTTAAATTAAATAATAAAGTCAAATATATAATAGCTAATTATTATATGATATATCAAAAAATATTTAAATTGCATAGTAGATATATTTTATGCCACAGTGCTTTTTTTCTACTCTCCACAGAAAACGTAATTTGGATCTGCTTTAAAAAATAAAGTTAATAGCTTAACGCTTTTCTTTACATAGCAGGGTAGAGAGAGGGTACCTGGTGTTAAGACACTTCGTTCGCCACTTTCCACCCAATATTCGAGACATTACGCGTTGAGTGGCGGAACTTTACGCCGCGCTTTTGTATTCTTGTCAAAGAGAGAAAATTAAATAATTAATTCCTCCGAGTGGAACCCACGACTATTACGCATACAGTCAGACGATGTGCCGCTGCGCCACGACGGCCTTATTTTTGTCTGCTATTGTTTTTATTTAATTATACACAAAGTATGTATGTACATATGTAAGTACAATATTACTCATTTAATTATAAAAAAATAGCCCAAATTACTAAGCAATGCTTTGATATTGAAAACAATGTACTTAATACTAAAAGAAAGAAAAGTAAAAGCTGTATTATTTTACAGAAGCGAGTATAGCAGCTATGGATCCATTGTGTAACCGTTGAATTTTATAATTATTTACAAATTCGAACAACAAAATAAAATGTACAACATTTATTGCACTAGACGATAGTTGTTTTGCGGCATAGTTAAAAGGAACATAGTAATTTTTCTTTCATCTTCACTTCTGTGCTCCGTAAAGAGCCTCCCGTCCAAGAATTGGTCCAGCTATTTTCCAACTCGAAGCCAAGACATTACGTGGTGTGTATGTGAGTTGTTAGTAACGGACTCAACGCTAAACTTTGCCTTATCAGATTCTCTTATCGTATCGTAAAAGTGAAAATAACTCATTCTCCTAAATTGGCACTGTCACTGCCATACTTTGCCACGAGTGTATTATTTTAGTATATTTCAAACTAATAATCTCTTAGTTAATATATTTTCCGAGTGAGTTTCGGATTTACAATCGTAACGGTTGGCCACCATGCTATCGATTTTTGGAAACATCTTGAAGTACTTAAACAAGACCAATATTGCACTTTGCTCATTTATTATATACTAACCGGTCGCGGCATCGCCGCTTAAGTTAAATGAATTGCGTTAATTTCGATAGGTTATACGAAATTACTATAATATTTTCTTTTCTGACATAAAAGTAACTTATGTTACTCCTTATGAAATCAGCTATCTGTCAGTAAAAGTCCCGTCAAAATCGGTCCAGCCATTTTTGAGATTAGTTGGAAGAAACAGAGAGACAGACAAAAGTTGTGAAACTGCTATTTTGGTATATATTGGTATATATATTTGTTTTGGTGTATGTATATTATTCAGATGCATGTAGTAAAAAGTTATTTTGATGTTACGAACAGCCACTCCAATTTTATTTATTAGTATAGATTAAAGAGACTTTTTGATTTTATTATGCAGAATTTTAACTTTAATAAGTCTGGAAGACTTTAGAACTAAAGACTTTAGTAGTACTAAAATCAATTGCAATTTTTAGATTTCAGTGAGATAAAGCAATAAAAAATATATTTACACCATTGACCTATATTTTATGTTTGTGACTATAAAATTTTTCTTTCTTCGTGATCATGGATCGTACCGTCGGACTGCAATCTCTTGATTGCAAAGTGACACTTAGTAAATTGGTTCCACACATAACCTAGATCAGCTAGATAGCCTAGACACGCGAATATTTTTACATTATAAGATCAGCATATATGTGTGTCTGTATGTGTGCTAATATAACATTGCTAATATCTATATAAAAAATCAGTTTTATGTCGTAAAAAAAAGCCAAAAAAGTTGAAAATTCGCAGAACTTAATATATCTTATTTTATATCACACGCTTTTTAATAACGAAGCTTTCACTTAATTAGAGGTTATCGAGGCTCAGTGGGATAATGTTTCACTGTCGAAGACAAATTTCCACAAATATTCGAACTCCATTCAGTGGAATGTTATTTTTTATTTCCTAAGACAACTCTATTTACAAAATCTTGAAATTCGAGGAAACAGCGGAGAATGGTGTGTTTTAATACTTGGGTCTCTCTGTCTACCCCGCTTTATATAGAACTAAGCATGAATGTATAGATTAAGACAATTTTTTTAAACAGCAAAGAATATCTTAATACCTATTACGTACTGACATTTAATCTTAAATTTATAGCCCCGTTATATAATCATACGCATAAAGTGAGTCGAAACTCTTGAATTATTATCCAAAGTTCCGCCATAATTCACCATCGGCACGTGACGTCTGAAGAGGCCGGGAACAAACGTAATCCACTACGCTCTGCTTCGAGCAATAAATACATTATTCCATGTTTACAATGTCATACTGTAATATAATCAGACTGACAGAGAGAATATCCTCTCTACTTATAACCGCTCTGAATGGAGAAGATTATCATGTGGCTCAGTATTGAGGTAATTGAGGGAGGGAAAGAAGGAGAAGATGTAATCAGAATATGAAATAACTTCTGTATCATTATCATGGTAATGTTAAATAGAATTTTTACATTTTATTATAAGTAAGTTTGTTTGTTTAAACGCGCTAATCTCAGAAACTAATGGTTCCATTTTAAATTGAAAATTGAAATATATTGCTTTTGGACTACATATTTTGATGTGTCCAAATGGCATTGTACGATGTGTCCATAACGATTCACTACGTTATTGACTCGAAAAAGTGTTTAAGTTTACTTTATTATCACTTTCTGACTATCTAGGTTGGTGTAATATGTAGCTAATTTTCCATTTTATTAAATATATTAATATATATTAAATACAAAACTAAAATGTATAGAAATATTATATTATCAAATTGATTCACAATTTTATTTTATTGTGATCTAAAATTATACGGAGAGCCCATTACGAGACTGTAAAAGACATTCATCCCGTCTTATTACGGTTCCAGTGCACAATTCGTATCAGTAATGGGACTTCCTTTGGGCTTGAATTCAACGTCACAGAATTATAAATTAACTGTAAATTTCTTTAGTTTAATGCTATTGTTCATCTTCACTGAGTTCCTATATTGATATTTTGACATTGATATCATTTCTGTATATTTTCCATGATCGATACCAGTGCCCAATAATGACAGGAATTGATGTAATTCGATTGTGTCGTGTTTTTTTTTTACGAAAATTACATTGAACACCAGCAATAAGATTTAACCTATATGTAAGCACCAAATTCTAAGATATCATCTTCCAAAAATGTAAAAATTTTGCGTGAGTTTTTATATCTGTGTGCCGGTTAGTATGTGCATATATACATACTAACAGGCACACATACTAAAAATTCTTCTTAGTAATTCTTTCGGTTCTGTTACTGAATCAAATAATATAACAATTTTCTTGATTTTTTAATTTTCCTTTATATAATCCTATTATTTTATAAATTTAGAAAAACCACTGGTTATAAAAATTAATTTAGCCTTTAAATTAATTTAGAATGAACTTGGAATTCAAAACTGTTAGCCTAAGAATCCATATTAAATAAATATAAAGGTATATAAAGTTTTACACAGACGGGGAATATCTGACTAGACGCGAACTACAAATGATTGTAAACTGAAATATCATCCAAATGTTTTTTTTTTTATTTATATTTTCTTTTCTCTTGTATAGACAAGCTTTATATATAAACAAGTGTTGGGATACTTTTTCTACTCAAAAGATTCACTTAATTTTAGCAAATTTTCACTATATGAAAGTGTTAAAGTATTACTATTATTTATAGCTTTTAGCTTTATGCTGTTTCCCTACCGTGTAACAGAGGACCATCCTTACTCAGCTCTTTCATCTCGTCATAAACCTTCTACTATCACATATGGTCTCCAGCTCCTGAAATAGATTGAAACCTGAATAATTTTATCTTCAAATTAATTTACAAATAAAACAATATTTACTTAAATACCATAGAGATAAAAAAGTACTACCAACATTACGTAACGTAATTTATATAGCTCTACTACTATAAAGAGAACATTGGTGGTAAGTGGAAATTTTATGAGTATTAACTGTTTTGGGTGTTTTTTTTTACACCAAGGAAATTGTCATCGACACATTATTGACACGAACATATTTGACAATACATATTTTTCTCATATCAAGTGAATTTGAAATTATAGTATTACATATATATATTATTGAGGATATTGGTAAGACCACAAGTTCTCAAACTGAACTCATATAAATTCCATATATTTATTTAATTGCAAAATCTCGTTGGTTTTTTTCATATTAAAGAGTTTGAGAATAATATGAGCAGTTTCTTCAAAATGTTATATTTAATAATTGGGTATAATTTAGAGTAATGTATAATTTTGTTAAATATTTTTGCCTTCAGTGGAGTTTTATTTGGATATTGGTCAACTCGAACCCCCGCGCCGAGCGTTTTATACCAATTTCATAATTGTAGTTTAATGGAAATATATAAATTTATATATAATTTATGTATGTTTATGTTTCTAAAGATCCATTTACAAATTACCAATTTTTTTTAATATTACTCTACATTTTACTGTTAATTCAAGCTTTTTACCTAATTTCATAGCTCTACGTCTACAAGAAATACCGTTTTTGATTACGCGGTGAATTTCATCTGAATGCGGTAAAAACCTATTGTTGATCCCTATGTGATCCCTATGATTGCGTTGATTTAGAATTTTACAAAGGAATATAGACCTGAATATTCAATATTAATTTCAGCTTGAGATCTTCACATGATTTTGAGAAAAATGATTTTGATAGACCGCCAGCAACTAACAAAAAGTGGTCGTTAAACTGGTTGGAAATTACTTATTTTGTATAAAAAATAGCTTTCATCCTATTGTAACATCCTTTTAATTAACTGATATAATTGTAGAATTATTATCAACAAATATGTGCTTTAATATTGAACTTGACTGCCATTTTCACAATATATTATTGTTTTAAATTTTCTCAGTGAGCTCGTTAGAGTACGTATCTTTTGTAGCAAATTATACGTAAGGTAAGTTATTTCATTCTTAGGTAAAGTTCTTTCTTGGACTTAAATTAATAATCTAAACCAAATTGATATATATATATACTATATATATATATATTGATATATATATATATATATATATATATATACTAATATATATATATAATATATACTATATATATATATATATATATATATATATATATATATATATATATATATATATATATATATATATATATATATATATATATATATATATATATATATATATATATATTAAACGTCTAATAACATCGACTATTACAGAATAGAAATAACAATGTTCCATTTCCATCAGTCGTGATTCCATTGAATCTACAAGTTCGTTTGTGAATTTTGCATTTGGTTTCATAAAATTAAACTCGTTTTGCTAACTTTCGGCTGAGCAATTGTTTATAACCTAATTTCATAATCTATTCTATTCCGACAATTTTATCCTCATTAATTATAACTTTTCTATCTACAGATACTATTAATGTGATGAAGTTAAACATTTTTCGTCTGTAAACGTGACGGTGTGTAGAATCGATTCCCACCCGAGGAGAATGATTTATATTGATTTTCTTCGCTCTGGCAATAAGGCCAAGCGCGGCGTTGTGTTCCTCCAAAGGAAGTGGAGAACATAGTGTCTAGGTGACTTCTAAGTACAGTGCTCTCTGCCACAGCGTGAAGCCAAAGCAAAACAAACATTTGGTGGAACACGTTAATATCAGAAACTACTAGTTCGAATAAAAAAATACAGAATGTCTCATCACTAGATCCATCTGATTAACCTGCTATATAAAAACAACAGGTAAAAAACAAAAAAGGTAAAAAAAAAACTAGGTAAAAAAAAGGTAAAAAAAATTTTATACAGTGGCCAAAACTGTTTCCCGTAAACTAAAACTAGTTTACCTAACTAAAACTACCTTCTAAAATTTGATTCATTCCATAGATTTATTTTCAAGGAAAGTTAGTCGACAAACTGCGGCTTTAATAATTAAATAAGCCACAAGGGTTCCACCAATCAATGGAAGAGTTCGACTAAGTTTTAACTCAAATCATGCTTGAATATTCCTTCTTGTAACTTACTTTTAAAGGTTAATTAGATTTTGTAGGATATAGATTTTGAACTACAAGTTTATACTCTTATGCTTCAATATGAAGCCTTTTTAAAATTCAAATTCATAATTTTATACATGAAACTTAAATTTGTATACTTCAAATTCAAATTTCCACTTACATGATGGGGGGTAGACATTTGAATTTGAAGTTTAACAAGGCAGTGTAGTCCGTAAAAGCTAAAAATCCGTAGCTATCTATGGGCACATATGGGCACAAGACACCTTTTTAAATTGAAAAGAGCAACTGTTGAGTTTCCGGCCGCCTGTTTTCAGCAGAACTGCCTTTCAAGTCGGTTCGTTAAATAATTTAAAAATACGTGCAAAGGGTTCTTTTTCTATATGTCATATTCTAAATGTTCTAAATGTCAAAATTGAATAATGCTAAATCGTATGTATGGATATAGAAGTAACGTATGATCTTAGCTATGAATCTCTTAGCCATCTTTGTAAATAATTGGTACCTCTCTCTCCGTGATAAAAAAAATTGCCGTAGAACTAATGAAATTTTTTTACACTTTCTAATTACTACTTAGTAGTATTTTTGTTCCTTGGAAATTTAAAGTATTATGTACTTGAAGAGATCACATTGACATACACACTTGAAGAGTCACATATAAAATTACATTGAAGATATATTTTTTTTTAATTTTCCCACTCTGGTAAGGTCAGTGTGAAACTGAAAAAAATAATCGTCAAAGTAATTTTACTGTACTCGATTCTTCATTTGAAAATCGATATTCCCTATACTCGTATCTTAAGGAAAACACCTCAGTCATTTGTCATGTTTTACATTGAAACCTTAAAGCAGCAATTGGATTAGCCATGTCGTTATTGATATTACTCAAAAATAGTATGTATGTAGACTTGTATAATCGCATTATAGATATGTTTTAACTAATATGTATTTTTTTCTTACTTCATCCATTTAAACGTATTTCTATTTGTATGTCCAGTCCTTTGTAATGATGTTTTTATATAAATAAAAGAAACAGCTTTTTGCATCATTGCAGGGTAGACAGATGAAACCTACAGATATTAAGTCATACTTAAATTTGTATTTATTTATTCATGTATATTGAAGATGTCGTGGCGCAGTGGCTAAACGTATGACTTCACGACGGTTACGGATTCGATCCCCATTCAATCTAATGTTTATATTAAAAATGTTATTAGCGCGTGGTGTTGAGTACTGCCAATCAACAGGCTCATGCTCAGACGGCAAGCGGAGAACGAAGTCTCTTTACTCTAGCTTGGTTGTATATGTGTAATAAAGAGTGAAGCAAAACAGAAAAATAAATTATGTATTTATTATATAATATTTAGCTTCACGCTGGATCCCGTACGTAGCAGGGTAGGCAGAGGGAACCGTTGGTTGACGGTACCTAGTGTTAAGACCGTTCCCCACCTTCCGCCATTCGAGGCATTGCGTGTTGAGTGGCGGATCTAAACGCCGCGCTTTGCCTTGTTGCCAGAGCGAATAAAATGAAAAATAACTCATTCTCCCCCATGTGGGAATCGAACCTGTGCCACGACAATTCTTAAAAAAGTTATGAAATATTTCAAATATATTTGCATTATTATGAAAACGTTACACAGAAATTCGAATCCGCTTTCATATTTTAGCTTCATACTATACTATACTATATACAGTGTGACAAACTAGGCCATAAAGACATGACTAAAATTAGATATCTACAACATTCTACGAGAGAGTCCAATCGGCAGAAGCGAGCATTTATGTATTATTCAGATAAATACGATCGAGGCGAGAGTTTCCTTTTTTTAAGAAAAACAAAACTACTTATTGTTGTTATTGTTTTATTTTTATTTACTTTGCTTTGCTTAATGTTGTTATTTGTTATTCACTTATTTTAATATTAGTTAACAATCTTATTTATATATGTATTACTTGTGGGATATAGTTTGTCTTTATGGGATGGCCGAGTCAATCTATTTATTTAAAACGTTAAGGATTTTTAATATAGATATGGTCTCTATAAGAATTAAGTAGAGACTGAATTCATTCATACCTGATCCGACCTGGTATTGCATGGATCTCACAACTTCTTACGATAAAAAAAATGAGTTTAGAGACATGGTTTTTTTTGACAATTATTATTTTTTATGGGATAAATTGTGCGTAACCTAATAATGTTTCAATTAATTTTCTAATAAAAATAGTTATATTAGACATGATATTCAAAACGTATGTATAGCTTAATTGGTTAGAGCGCTTGGACGATCTCGATGAGGCGCGGGTTCGAGTCCTGCTACTTTGACTTTTCTATAAATACCTTCTTATAGTAATCTCAAGTAATATATAAGTTATATTATTTTTTTTTTTAGTATAAGAAGATCAAAAATCCTCTATTCCTTTTCTATATGAACAAACAAGCTTATTATTGGGTCTTTTTTGAATTAACTAATCTATTTTTACGCTGGCAACCTTGCAGTTTGATTTAAAGCCTTGAACTGACATACATAAGTGATTGTACAGATAACTTAATAAACAATGTAAATATGCTAAGAAAACGTGTCTTAGAATAAATTAAACAAAATTTCATATATTCAGAATGGTAATTTAATTATTGATTAGCGGAAATATATACTCAACCTACTGATAAAGATATGTAAAATGAAATCCTTTATCCTTAACTTTTTATCTAGTCAAGGTGCTAAAAATCATGCTTTCCAAGTTAAAAAAAAAAACATTTCGAACTTACCAGGAATAGGTTTAGAGTTATAGTTTGTATACAGTAATAGTAAGAACGAGACTTATAACAGCGCAATCTCTATAGTCAGCTTAAAATTGTCGATCTGTCTAGATGTACGAGTTAATATAGTTAGTTAATATATCTTCGAACATTCTTCGAAGACTACACTTGTAGAATTTGTAAGGTTTCGGTTAGGTAGATAGAAGAGCATTTTAAAGATGCCATTTAAACCTACACTTGGGCAGTAAGTTCCAGGTACTGCATTGAGTCCACTCACTCGAGTCCATGGAAAATCATGTAGCTTATTCTCATACAAATACATGCTCCGTAAAGTTTACAAATGTGTTGTTTTTTTCAAATATGTGAAATCACGCCACGATACATCAATAGTCTATTATGTCAATCTGAGCAGTTCAAAATGTATGTACATGTATTTGGTTACTGGAAATAAATTAACAATTAATTAATATTCTAATAATTATTCTATTATAACAATTAATTAATTAATTATTATTATATCATATTACATATATATGTATGTTATGTCCTTATTATGTTTTTTTTTAAATCTTTTTTTAGTTCCTTTTGTACGCCTACTCATTTATTTCCCACATAACCGGGTTGATTGAGAGAAAATGCTCTTTAGCGTTAAGCCCGCCTATTATGCATATATTCTTTTTCTTTTATGTACAATAAAGAATAAAGAAATTAATGTATTTGTGACAGTGATCATTATAATGTGAACTGTTAATATTCCTTATTCCGGTAAGTTTTTTTGAAAATACAAAAAGATTGTCTCAATTCGGCCTTAGAATATAAAATTTTTAATGAGATTTCAAGCACATAAATCCGGACTTATTCATAAATTACAGGATTTCATCACAAATAAGGGCTCTAGTAGGATTTGATTGGTTTATTTTGTAGATAAATAAAATGTTATTAGAATAGCTTTCAATCGCTCTTTTTCAGCAAAATAAAAAAATAAGGTGTTTATATGGTCTTATATTACATCGTTTAGTTTTACTAATTTCGGGAAGTTCAAAATATTTTTTTGTTATATAACCGGTTTCCCGGGTAGGGATTATCACTATCGCGTACATGCAGACACTTCCAAAGTGGATCACAGCATCTTAAGCTTGTTAAAATGAAAGTTTTAGGCATTTGACATCTTGACTTAATAATTTTGTCCTAATATTACGCTAATATAAAAGGCGGCTTGTCTTGATTGACATAAACTCGATACTTCAATGGAATCATGTATAAGTTAGGACTGGCGGTTATATTTCTATTAATATTCAGTGTAAATAATAATGATATTATACTTTAGGTTTAAAAAAACTAAAATACTACACAAATACGTGATCTCTGTATAGGAGATTGGAACCTGCAACTGCTCTCGAATGTCAATGTACAAACATTCTAAAACTGGCAGCGTCTCATGAAAATATATTTTATTTCCGTTTTAGTCTTATTACTAGACTAGTTCATTCCGTTTGAAAGAAAATAATAACATTGTTTTCAATCTTACAGCAGTGCTTCCATATACGCGGAGACACCTCTAGCCCACAATCTGTCATCTATCATCCGACCTCTATCATTTTTATACGCTTATTAATCTCCTTATGTATTCTCCATGTAAAATGATATTGGCGAAATCAATTGTGCAAAACTGGCACACTTGAAAAAGCCATAATCAAAGTACAAGAAGAACAAAAACGAAGGGATCAATTTCAATTATCAATTTATTATCAATTTAAATTATTTGAATGTGTGATTGCTTTTGAAATCTTATTGAAAAATACATGAAATTTTCTATAATACCCTGTTTCGTATGAAATTGGCGGATTACCACAAGATGACTTTTGAATAAATAATAGGTACGGGAACAACCTGATGAGATTTCTTATCGATAAAAGGATTTATTACGGTAATATTTTTTGCTTGTACTTTAGGAAGTTCAAGGATAAGGGTTTAGATTAAAATGAAAGAACTGGTTTCACATAAATTAAATATTAAGGCAGTTTGATCAATAAAAGAAAACTCCTTAAAGTAGCGAAACTCAAAGTAGGCCTAAATTTTTAAGCAAGTTGCAGCGGTTGGTACCCAGATTTAAAGATAAAAGTTTTTAAAATTCGGGAAGAGGTAATAGGCGGTTTAAATAAATATTTTTATTCCTTTTGCATATTGATTTCACATAAGTCGTTGAATTTTTAAATTTTCAATTTACCTAAATTTTAAATTTGCATTTCGTACAGAAATAAACTCATAAAATATTCTTCGTAAATTTGAGTAGCAAATAAATGTACTCTTGTGAATTGGAAGTATTTTTGTGACCCAATGACCAAATGGATTCCCTAAAGGATGAAATAAGCCGACATGATATAGGCGTGGCCATTTACCTTACCTCAGTAAAAAGAGGTTTCTTATAAGATTTAACCTTCCGGGTGTTTCTTTGCAGAAAGTGATTCTGTATAAAAAACAATACGAAAATCTAGAAATTAAATAAAGTATTTTTTTTATATTTTCACGCTTCACAATTCCCGCATAAAGCATCGTAGGCAGAGTGAACATCTAGTGTTTTTTGTTGTACACAGTGATGCACTTAATTATGCTCATCATTAAATAAGTCACAAAATCACAACAGACAGATGGAAAAGCAAAGAGTACCAAAAGCACATGAATCATGTCCGTGGTGTGTTTTACTAATTAATAAAAAAAACATCTAGCGTAAAGACACTCTGTTTCCCGGTTTTTGCCTTTCGATATATTGCGTGTTGAGTGGTGGAGCTCAACGCCGCGCTATCTCGTTAGTAGAGCAAGGAAAATTAAAATAATCGATTCTCCGTCGCATTTATAGTCAGGCGCGTATGCAACTGCGCCACGACGGCTTCAAATATTTTCTTTCTTATAAAATGTAAAGCTGCATACTGTATTCCTAATATAGCAGGCAGGGTATACAGAGGTTTTACAGGGTAGACACAGATTCTAGTATCAAGACACGTCCAAGACCTAAGAAGTCCTTCAGTCTTTGCCAGAATTCGAGACTACTACGTAAATTTTAAAAGTTATAACATAAATTCTTAGCTTAATAGATTACATACATTATAAGTTTAGACGCTCGTATTATCTGCATGTGGGGAAGTTAAATTACATAGAAGATAAATAACAAAAGCTGTCTGTGCCACACTGTTTGATGCGGGACTACCGATTAACTTTGTAAAGGACTATTTATCTACTTACATACTCGTATATATTATGCATATCCTTTTCTGATGAATCTAGACTTAGTGAGAAATATCTCCTACAAACGGATGGTACGGTGGGACTCATCGAAACTCGACACTACCCACTAAAACCCAGCGGAATCCCTCCCCAGCTATAATAGACGCTGCAGGATCGCTCGTGCATGCCACTACAGCGCCATGGTCACCTATTGTAGTCCACCATCGCCTTCAGGGTAGCCCAGGATTTCTTCCAGGCCACCCATGAATTGCTTATCCTGTCCAAAATATCTTGTCCAATATATTTAAAACTCTTCAGTTTTTGAGAGACCATGACACACATCTAAAGCTCTTGTGGGTATCTGAAATTTGACATGTACATGACTTAGATATTATAGAGGAGATGAGAGACGATTAGAGGGTACCTTACTTCAAAAAATGGTACTCTTATAGAAAGTACTTTTTTTGTCAAAGGCTACACGTGGGCAGCGGTTGGTTAAAGCGTTTGAGTCTGAATTTTAATAAAAACATGCTTCTACTTGTCAATATGGTACATGTTGATCTTCTAATTTTGAATATACTAATTTTACCAAATAAATGGAACACCAAATTCACTTTTTACTATTAAAATTCATTAGCCACACATTGTATATCCGTTTCTTCTGCCCGTTAAGATTTGTTTTAATTTTGCGTGGGACATCAGGTATTAAGATAAAATTAATACTAAGTGTCCAGATCTTAAATGTCACTTCTAAATCAACTCAACGAGGAGATACGTTCGTTTATACTTCGCTTCTACCGGATTTAGTACGGTGTATGTTTGTATTTGTGGTATTATGGTAGAGTAAGATTACATAGGTCTTGAACTTTACTGAGAACCTTTATTGAAAACTTGATTCTGGTCTCTATTGCCTTAAATGTAGGAAAATAGTGAATAATCATTTTTAACAGTAGATTAAATTTAAAATTTAACAGTAGATTAATACTAATCTGACTGTAAATGTGATGTTTCTTTCGTACAAATGTGTATGTCTTATCAAATGAATAAATCATTTTCATATCTCCACTACATCACACACAATATCTCGATATTTAGATGAAAATTATATCTAGATATTAAGTTCTCTTTACCTACCCTGCTATATGTGGGTATAAAAATTATATTATTGTTTGATCGATGGGGAAATGAGGGCCCTATCAAATTCTCTGTTTAACAACCTTACAGCACAATTGGGGCGTGTTTGTGGTAATAATGAGGTCAATATTTACAGATACAGTTACCTTTTGTCACCTTTTGACATGACTTTTGTCATAATAACCTTTTTCATATATTGACAATGTCCAACAAAAAAATTACGATTATAAAATTCTCACTCTATATATATATATATATATATATATATATATATATATATATATATATATATATATATATATATATATATATATATATATATATATATATATATATATATATATATATATACCCTTTCCTTCAATTAGATACAAATCAATATTAAACACTTCTTGAACAAATAAGCTTTATTTAACAGCCCCATAACTTAACATAATGGTCAATGGATTGCAATAATCATGACTTTTATATTCTCTTCCGACTATTTGCAAGTAAATATTTGAAGCTACAATGTTGCTACAACAGACTACGTTCCACTCTTCCCGTACAGGTGTTACTCGTATATTAAACCTGTTTATGATTTAGATTGTCTGATTGGAGAACGTATGGCCCAAGGTTCATCAAATGAGTGATGAAATAATGGTAAAAAAGCAAAGGTAAAACTTAATGTAAAACTTCATTTGACCTTCGAGAATTTAAAACATATCGATGATACTGAAGGAAGGCCAGGGCAAAGGGGTCGTAGCGTTTGGCGATCCGCTACGTGCCCGTCTACGCAAACAAAGTAGCTTCCTTCAATTCTTAAGCAATAAACCAATAAAATGAAATTAAATCTCTAAACTTTATTTCAATAAATTGACAGAGAGTAGCTATATTATTATTGCCTCAAAGTGAATCCGATAGCGTTTTATTTCTGTCATATGATCCTCTTTGTGACCTCCCGCTATAAATACTGGAGCTGCTCTAATAAGTCGGGAATAGATGCTTTCACATATTTATAGGTTTTGAATGGGAAATTCTTTGAAAACGATCTGACACCTACCTTCGACTTACCTGAATAAAGTCTGAAAATAGACTCCAGTTTAGTTTGTTGAGATACTAAGTGTTATGTAATATGTTGGAATACTAATACTCACATGTCAAAGTGCCCATCTAAGAAAATCAATATTATTTTTTTTATTTTTTACCGAGGGCAATGTACCGTAACCGAACGAAGGAACTTAGTGTTAAGACACTCTGTTCCCCTTTCTGCCTTGAGTGGCGGAAGTCAATGCTACGCTTTTTCCCTGATTACCAGGTTACTAGAAATCGAACCCACAAACAGTTGCTTTCACAGTCTTTCACCTATGCGCCATGACGGTCCTTCTAATATTCAATATGAATAATTAAGAAATTAATAAGAAATTAGATGTCACTACTAAATTCTAACTATATATATATATATATATATATATATATATATATATATATATATATATATATATATATATATATATATATATATATATATATATATATATATATATATATATATATATATATATATATATATATATATATATATATATATATATATATATATATTTGTCTTACATACTTCTATTATACAAGAAGTAATATTAAATTTTTATTGTTAATTTTTATTCTCAAGCCACTTTAAATTTTAATGCTATCATTATATGCATATTTATATGCATATTTATGATCTCCTCTGTGAAGAGAAGAGCACGTTAAGCCGTCGCTATAGTGTGTCGCCACAGAATCTAAGTTATCAGGCAGGTTATTCAAGTTATCATATTTAGGTCACTAGTTTGACCTTAGTTTGCTATACAATGATTTATGTCTGCAAATAACGGTGTGTTCCCGTTTTTTTTTCCCTCAGATATATACTGAAATCTTTCAATAGATTATTTTATTTGGTGTTTTCAGTATTTATTTATTTTAAGAAGAATATTTAAATCTTTATCTCTCTCTCACTCTATCTCTCGTCTATTTTTCCCTGTTCCGCTGGGCACTTTGGGGAATCCTCTCATAGTACTCACCACTGTCAAATATCTTTCTACGGCCAAAAAATCTGGATGTGTGTTGCTTGTTTAGTTTCTTACTGTTTTTATACTAATTTATAAAATAAATTGTATCTGTATACTACTGCAGTAGATTATTCTGGTATGTTCGTCAGCATATTGAATATTATAGTAAAAAGTGTGTCATACGAATGGAAAAAGAAAAAAAGATAAGCTTGTAAGGTCTAGTTATCGCCTCCAAATAATAAATAAATCATTTATAGATCGGATTGTACTCGTTTATGATAAAATTACACAATCTATTCTATATTATATATGCCACTATAGAGATTTAAAGAAAATGTATGTGCTGAAAATGAGCTAGCGAGTAGAACCTATTACACTGTTCAAGAATATTTTAATATATGGTATATATAGCAGTATATACCAGCCAGCAATTTAGTGTTGCAACGCTGAACTCTCCACTTTCTGCTCTAAATTAAAAGACAACATCGTATTTTGCCGTCTTTGCCGATTTTTTTTCATATCTTCTAGTGAAAATTGAACCAACAACTATCGCGTTATCTAATTTACCTAATATCTTTATCTAATTTACAATAAAAACGGTAAATTGTTATAAGCTTTCCTATCATTCAAAAAGCAATATCGCGCTGTACAAAGTACTCGTAATACTGGAGATTGAAAACGGAAAAGCTTCAAAGGCGTATAAAAATACCATATCCGTCTACTTGGAGACACCGTTGCTAACGCTACCTGACACTACTTAATGGTTATATGATACCAATATATGTTGCTAGTGGCGTGACATATAAGAATATAGAATATATTAAAAAGAAGACTTTCCATTTCGTGTCAATCCGTTTTTCACTTGCCGAGTATTACATTTTGGCTGGCGTAGTTCTATAAGAACGTACGACTTAATAAGCTAGAGCACTTCAACGGTAATTACGTTTACTTAAACATATTTGCTATTTGTGTACTCTAAAAAAGTTATTCTTTTTCTTAATTTTTACTTTTTATGCTAAACTTTGAAATAAATGTGTAGGCGAGAACCTATGAAATCTATCTACAATAACAGACGACGCTTAGTCATGTTGCTATTAATTATTATTATAATTATATTAAATGAATCAATAACTTTTTAAAATACTATAACACTTTCACTGCGTTTTTAGGACCAAAAAGAATTATGAGATTCAATATAATATTTCATTAGTACTACTACTATAAGTCTTTTTATAAAAAAATCTTCTGTTTTTATTGAGTAGCAAAAAAAAACACGCAACCAAAAATTATTTGTTGTAAATAGATAATATTTAACATAAAAGTGCCTCTATGTAAAGGTGAGTATGAGAGGATTCCTCTTAATTCCGAGGGGAAACAGAATTGTAAATATTATATACAATGAAAACATATTTTTTTAAAAATATATTATGATAACTCCCTAAAATATATATATATATACACATATATATATATATACATATATATATATATATATATATATATATATATATATATATATATATATATATATATATATATATATATATATATATATATATATATATATATATATATATATATATATATATATATATATATTTATATGTATAAAACATGTGGTCCGGTCGGCGGATGTATAGAGAAATATTTGCAGATTTTTCTGCAGACGCTACTCTTTTTTTTATTTTTCTATATGCGTTTGATATTTTTATCAAACACTGGCTTTCACAGACACTTGTAAAAGACAGCGTTATATTTTAACAAGCCTTTAAGATCGTGTTCGATACTTGTATTTTTAAAATCCCTGGCAATAGGCCGGAATAATGCTAAGTAGAAGAAGAAGACTTGTTTATGTTTATGTATAGATAACTACAATATAACTACATGTTTATGTATAGATGGAATATTAGGTTTAACTATAATATGTATATATTATGTACAAAAACAAATATTTTAAAAAAAATGTCCGTCTATATTTTTGTCTGATCTCTGGAACAGCTTTTTTTCATGGAATTTTTACTGGAAGATAGACGAGGATCAACATATAGGCTTCTTTTTAACCTGAAATTCCCGCAGGATCGAAATTAACGCGGAAAAGACCACATTTAATGCGCGTTACTTGCTTTTGTTCTGATAAAATATTATACAATAAGCTATAATGTTCATTTATACATATATATTATTTAAAAAAAAATAAACGTGCCATAAATGGTCGAATGGTAAAAATATATACATTTATTTACAATTGGACATATATGTATATATTTGCATATGTTAATAAAATTTATCCGACAACGTCGATCAAGCGTACAAAGCCGCGAACCTACAAAGTATATAATATGTAAAACGTTGCAGCCATAACTCCACGAAGACGTAAAACGACGCAACGTACCGCGACGTATTAATGGAGCCTCTCTCTTAGTGAAACACAGGTAAAATTATTTAGTGGCATTAGAGTAATAAATAATACTATATATGCTTCTTATATAATTCTTCATTAAGAAATTGGGAAATTCAGAATTTTGTCGAAAAAATATTCGTTAAATCAATACATCTACACATTTGTTGTAACAATCGCGGAGTTGATTTTCCAAAGTATATATATATATATATATATACATATATATATATATATATATATATATATATATATATATATATATATATATATATATATATATATATATATATATATATATATATATATATATATATATATATATATATATATATATATATATATATATATATATATATATATATATATATATATATATATACTAGCCGCTACCTGTGGCTTCGCACACGCAAGTTGTATGTTATATATAGGTATATTATTATTATAATTTAATTTCCTCATCCTTTTTTTTTTTGTAAAATGGGTCGTTATACCACGAGTTAAAAAGGTTGCTGAGGTACCGAAAGATGCAACTGTTATCGTTATTTTATTATATTCTTTATTGCACACATAAAAAATGGCACATAAAATAAGCTTCTGTCGGCAATGGTGAGCTTATTTCTAAAAGAAATCTCTTCCAGCCAACCAGTGGAAGTGAGTCACTTTTAAAAAAATAGCGGGAAGAGACCACCACCACCACTACTTCTAAGTTTAGATAATATCAAATGTATTAAAAAGTTTTTCCAGTGCCCCCGAGTGAATCAATAAGAAACTCCTTCTAACATGTCTAAATATTTTTTTTTTGGTCTACATTAATTTTGAATTCATATTCTTTTCCATGCCATCAGTAGCAATTTATCATAACTTGTTTCAGCTAGATGTTCTCTGTTTTTCTGAAAATTATCATTAATATTCGGTATTCCATATTGATCTAAAGGTTTTCTTCCGATAGAAATAATTGTATTTTCTAAGTCTGTGGCGCAACGATTCTCAAGCTCATCTTTATGTAATTTAAATCAATATTAGGAAAACTTCTTATCAATTTTCTCCCATAATCTTTATATATAGAAAATATTAAATATAGAAAATATTTATAATATTTTGTCTATAATTCTTTAGGGTCAAAAGAATGGCAAAATACTACAATAATTGCAAAAATGCCTTAGTTTGGGTGGCCTATCGATAACACGTACTTCTTTTAAAGTTTCATCTCAGTGGGAGTCATCTTCAATAAAATCAAGAGTTGTGTAAGCTGCTTGATATGATTGATATCACACCATTAACTGTTCTTATATCTTTAAAATATATTGGGCCTATAACAGTGTGAAGTAATAGGTGTAAGAAATAATATTCTGTATTACCAGGACGAAATGTACATGCTCTTCCAGGATAACTTTCTTCAGGGTTTTCTCTTTTCCTCCTCTTACATACTTTATATTGTTTATAATATATATATATATATATATATATATATATATATATATATATATATATATATATATATATATATATATATATATATATTATATATATATATATATATATATATATATATATATATATATATATATATATATATATATATATATATATATATATATATATATATAGCGGGATAACAAGAAGGAACCTTATGTTAAGATACATATACAAGACGCTTTCTTTTAAAATATAGGCTACTTTTTAAATCAATTATAAATCAGGATTCGGGTATATAAATAATTTTTTAAAAAGTATAATAAAAATTAGTTAAGTTACAGCCAATAATTATTTTTATTCTTGTTTTTATATAACGCGTACCAATTGTTTATAAGTTACATTTTGTTTCATTTATCAATTGTTTCTGTCAAATGAGTCGTGTATCACATTTTATACATTAACAGTCAAAATAAGAGTTAGATACTCTTCTAGATCTGTTTCTAGATCTGAATTATTTGTAAAAACTAATTAAAAAAGTAAATCTATTTAATTTATTACTTGATTTTTTTTTATTTATTGTATGAAACGTATATAGGATTAAAAGGACAAAATTTCTTATTAAAGTTTTTCTTATTAAAGTTATTAAACAGTAATATAATTTTTTATCTTACGCAATATGTAAAATAAATAACTTATTTATCTTACCTAAAATTAACATTATGCATATGTGCTTTAACTTATATAAAAAATGGGTTCGAAAGATGAAGATAAGTACTTGAATTCACTTAGTTATAATAATTTTTATTTTTGTATGCTAAGTTGGTTAACTTAAGTTAAGATTGACCAATTAAATAAAGCCTATATTTTAAAAGACAGCGTCTTGTATATGTATAAAAAAATATATCTGAATCACGTAAATGGTTGATTAGTTATAAAGGTACAAACCGACAGAGATATAGACAGACAAAAAAGGCCTACAGATTTATATAATAGTATATATATATATATATATATATATATATATATATATATATATATATATATATATATATATATATATATATATATATATATATATATATATATATATATATATATATATATATCTTTAAAGTTAACTATCAGCTATGGTGCTGACCATTGCAGAGTCCAAAAAGTCCCTCTATTTATAAACAACTTCTGATGTCACATAAATTCATACAAATAAACATATTCTAAAAACATCAAAGTGAATATATTTCTCAAATATTCTTTGACTGACAAATTACGACACTTCCTTTAGGCAAGTTTTAACATAACGGATATAGATTAACATAACAGACATTTATAGAACAAAATTAGGGCATTTTAAAAATAATAAAAAATTTGAAAAGATTCACTCAGAAATGTTTAGTTCATATTTATCACAAATACGCCTAAAAACACAATAAAATTTTCTTTCTCAATTTTTACTAATTACCTACGGAGGGAGTAATCGCTCTACATATGTACATAAAAAAATACGCATCGCACTTAGAACCTCCTCCTTTTTTGAAGCCGGTTAAAACTTACCCTTTACTAAGTAGCATTTGGTTACATTGACTTTTACGTTACATCACTCTCTTTATTATCTCAAGGCTAACTACGTGACCTTTGATGTACGTGACCCCACGTGATGTAGAGGTGAAAAATGTTCTAGTAAAGAACTGCTAACAAACTTGGGAACAGAATAAAAATTAGATTTTTTAAATTTTTTTGGTTCACGCTGTATTGCACGTATAGCATATACGGTAGGCAGACGGAACTTGATGTTAAGACATTCCATCCCCCGCTGTCGGTCATTCGCGATTGCGTATTGAGTTGACAGAATCAACGCTGCTTTTTATCTTGGTACAAGAGCGAAGACAATGAAAATTACTGATTCCCACCGAGCGGAAATCGAACCTGCAACCGTCGCGTTCATAGTCAAACGCTGTACCGCTGCGCCATGACTGCCTCGTATATTACATTTCAATTTCAGTTTTCAGCCATGTTTTGACAGACAGGCTATACTCGCTTAAACTACCGTAATCCAATTCGAAATCTGGGTTGAAGTGCAATCCTTTCGGTCAGAAAATGTTTAGTAAACGGACAGTTGTAACGTCGGACTGGCGATGTGATCTTTAAATTTTCATTTCGTAAATTTCAATTGGAACTAAAAAGATTGACATTAGTAAAATCGTTTATTTTGATAAAAACCTATACTGATATTAGAAAGAGAATTATTTACTTTACTGAACTAACTGTGTATAGTATTAGTAATACTCGTATATAGATAGATTCATGATAACTTTTAGAAAAATGATTAAATTATTTCAATAGTTCTTATTATAGCTTTGTGGCGCAGAGGCAAAGCTTTTAGGGTTTTAGGGTTCGATTCCCACAATATTTTCATTTTCTTCGCTCTTACAACAAGGCAAAAAGCGCAGCGTTGAGTTCTGTCACTCAACAGGCATTGCCTAAAAAGGCGGTAAACGAGGAATGGAGAGTATCTTAAAACTAGGTTCCTGGAGTACGGTTCCCTCTGGCTAACCTGCTATGTGCGGGATAGAGCGTGACACTAAAAAAAAACAATATATGAACAGATATGTTTAAATTTTACAACTGGAATTTTACTTTTTCACGGGTAAAAGTCTATTTTTCAGGATGAGCTTTTTTATTTCACATTACTTGAGAGTGGAAAAAAAGAAATAATATATAAAATGCTTAAAATAGGGATTCAATACAAAACATGACACTATTTATACAAAATATTATAATAAACTTAAAAATATATCATTTAAACATATTATGAAATTAAAAATCCTAAATAGACTCGAAACTAGTACGAAATCTTTTTATTGCTTAGCTGGTGCTTTGTCGTTGTAAAAAAGTATTTTTTATTATTTTATAGATTTTAAGTTGTTTTCTAAGACGAATCAAGCCTTATTGTACAGGCTTCATCGCATTCAATTAACTAAAATTATGATAAGTGGCCCTTACATATGATATAATATGTAAACACAACAAAAACCTCTAAAAGTGAACATTCTTCTAAATTACTCCTCATGATGCATAAAACATTTTAATACTAATCATTCTCATGAACGATACTGTAAAGACTTGTAAATTAAGCAAAATTGAGAAATATTCATCATTGAGCTTTTATTTGGAAATACAAATGTGCTCGAATAAAAAAAATTGAATAGAAAATCAGAATTGACTCAAACGACACGTGTTGATTCTACAATTGAATAGAAAATCCGAATTGACTCAAACGACACGTGTTAATTCTACAATCATTAACTTTAACAATGTTTTCTTGTACTATGGAAGAGCGAATTCCTCTCATAAGAATACAGGTATGTAATTATTATTAAACACACCACACCAACACCATATATAAAAGTGTGCCGAGTTATGTTAAAGTTTTAATTTGAAATTAAATCAAATTGTTCAATTAAATGAATTGATGGAGTTGACATGACAAAAATCAATTATACTTTTTTAATTAATATATTCAATAAAAAGCTCTAAAATGTTTGCAAGTAGAAAAGTAGGGAAGAGGCAACATGAAATCAATTCGTTTTCTAGCATTTCTAGCTTTTCAATAAGCAAATTCAAGAAACAGATATTATTATGAAGATTTGGATGCAATCCAACCGCTTAAGCCACAGCTCCAATGAACCACCATATCAATATTATAAATATTATAAACTTTAGTTTTTAAATTTTAAATTATAATAAAAGTTCACATTGTTACAGGCTGAAGAAGGTACAACGCGTACGCCAGATGACGACAATGAAGGTAGCGAGATCAACGCTGGCTCCTCCCGAGCGCTATCTGCAGCTACATCTAGAGAAGATGACGACGATTCTAGCAACAACGCCAGTAACGAGAGCAAGAGTCCGGGCCAAAGGTAAATTAAAATAAGTTTTAATTTTAGATTTAACAAATCCTACTCTCGTCATTTTAATTTAAGAAACAGTTAAAACCTGATAAGTGCGTTTTTTAAAAGTATTTTTACATAAAAATTGAGAGCACAGACAAGAGTTTATAAATTAACATAGAAGATTGATCATAAAAAAAAACATCTCTCACCGTCGGTAATTAGAAAATTTAAATATGCATAGGTACACTTAAATAAATAGTTATATCATCACAAGATAATAATAATTTTAATAATCATAACCTAATTAGGGTTTTTTAAATAAATACATCCTTAAATTTTCATAAAAGATGAAGTAGGAAAGAAAGCAAATAATTAGGAGGGCATGATATTAGAAATGTCGGAATGAAGTGTGTTAAGTAGATATTGAGATTACTAACTGGAAAGGCGTTATTGCTTGCCTGTAACAGAATAACGGTGCCTTAGCTGCATTGTTGAGACAGGCAGGTCACGTCACGTTTGGCCGTTACAACACTGGCAGTTCTGGTGCTGATCCCGTTGATATGGCACCGCAACGTAGTATTACAGAAGAAGAATTAAAGAAAGATTTATGCTGTGTAGATGTGATCTCTTCTATGGATATGCTGATTGCGGATGCAATTTTACTAGCCCAATCCGCAGAAGAGATGTACAGGACGGTTGGTACCAGCTGAGCGAGAATGAAAAAGAACGTGCTCAGATGGTTTGGGCACGTCGAGAGAATGAGTGACAAAAGAATGGCAAAGAATATATATAAAGTAAAAGGGAGTGGTAAGAGAGGTAAGGAGAGACGTCCGTTGACCTTCAAAAAGACAGTGTCGAAAATACTGGAGGCTCCGTAAGGCTAAGGCAGGCTACGTAAAAATATATGAGAACCCCCCCTTAGGCTATAAAGGAAATAGGTATAATAACAGTGGGCGAGGCGGAAGAGGTTTGCAGGGACCGCAGCGTTTGGGGCTCCGTTGTCTCTGACTACTCCCCTAGGGATAAAGCGTGAAGCTGTGTATATATGTATAACCTAATAAGTACATAATTATTTTATGTTATTTAACCTGCAGACCCATTAAGAATATTACCGTCTTTAGAATTTAACCTCTCTATATATATATATATATATATATATATATATATATATATATATATATATATATATATATATATATATATATATATATATATATATATATATATATATATATATATATATATATATATATATATATATATATATATATATATATATCCAGTATATAGTCCCAGTAATAAGAACCCATTAATCGACATTCTTAAGTAACCGACGAATAATTATCGCATGTAGTAATCTATTTCAATAGAATATGCAAGAGTTGAATCCAAGTTATTGAATTATATTTTTTTTAATTTTAATGAAAAAAAATGGCCTTTTATTTAAAAAATAAAACAAAGTCAATATACATTAACTAATGTCGATAATCTAAAATCAAAAACGGGACGCTATTACTAAGCCCGTAAATCCGTTTGTCCGTCTGTCTGTCACCGTCTCATAAACCGTGGCAGCTAGAAAGCAGAAATTTGCATTTTCACAAATTATGTATTTCTGAGGCCGCTATAACAAAATATACTAAAATGAAATAAAATTCGTCAGCGGAATATCTACAATCATGAAATAGGTACGGAACATTCGGTGCGTGAGATTTTTGTGCTGGTAATATACACTGTGTACTTGTTTAAAATGTAGAACTATTCAACAAAATAGATTCATTTAATAAGTATATATTCATTAAAGATAATTACTATCAATGACTGGACAAGAGCAATTTACTGGGACCAGTACCAGTTGGCATTTGTTATTTCTATAAAAATAAGCTAACAGCAAATAACAAAGCAAACACCAAGTAACAAAATTAGATAAGCAATATCTATAGGTATTTATAAAATAAACTTAAATAAAAATACCTGCCACGTTAAAAGAAATAATGTGGAATTATTGAACTTAATCTCTTAACAATTAGCTTTTTAAATATGGATGTATTCATTAAAACACTCACTATATATACACCTTTAAGTTCTCCATCTACAAACAAAACAAATACAAATAGAAAATGCATGCAGTTTAGTATTGACAACTTACTCGTAAGTAAGTTATTAAATAACAAAAGCTTAATTTCGATATTTAAAAAAATATGTCGATCATTGGTCCTTATTGATACCATATGACAAATATTACATTAACTTATGCTATTAATCCGTCATTACTATAATTTAAAGTAGATATATAAACGATAAAATCAACGTAAAACCACTTTATCCCTGGCATTTTACAAAGAAAGAACTTAAAGCCACGATAAATGAGCATCACTTAGACACAGAAAACTCACGAGAGTTTTCTAGCGCTTGGATTTGTCTTGAAGCTTAAGTACACCATGACAGAGTGCTGTCTTTGTTATTATCTGGGGAGACTACAGATTTTGGACATGTTACTAAGAATACATAAAGCTGACGTAATGTGACGGTGTCTGACTGTAAACGGTTTAATTTTAAGTTCTATCTCTGATGATTATATATGATTATTTTAATTCCTCTGGCAGACAGAGAACGGTATTGAGTTATGCCAATCAACGCCACCGAATGTCTCGAAAATTGGGTCGAGGAAAATTAAAAAGTGTAAAAACGGGGTGTCTTTCCACTAGAATTCCTCTGCTGACGAAGAACTGGTTGTATAAGGAAGCATGAGAAATAACTTATTACCACTTACCTTGCATTGATAAGGGAAAGAGACCTGAAAGAGTTCTCTATTGAATTATTCTCTAGCTAAGTCGAGCTATAAGAATTCTTAGGTAGTTTTGCTCTATTGCATTATACATGATATGGTCTCTCTCTATTAAGAAAAAGCGGCAAGAAATTATTATTTTTATATAGTTTTTTACATTTTATTCATAAGAATTCCAACATAGTTCCAATAAGACGTATTGCTTAATTTACGATTAACAGCTTAGGTAGCTTAGATGGTACCAAGATGGTACGGATTTGAGTACCGCTAGATAACATTTTTATACGTTTTCCAATTTTTTTATCTTATCGCTCTACCCCGCGGGGTAGGTAGAGGGCACATATAAAAGATTGTTTCGTACACAATGTACAGATTAGACCAGCACACTAATAAACTCCCTCTACAACTTGTATAATATTCTGATAGTCAATGTTAATCTGAGATTAACTTATGAGACTTCCAATAGCAAATTGAATTCTCGAAAGGCTTATTTAATTATCAAACGACGATGATCTAGTGTACAGCTGCCATTTATCTGAAGGACCCTTGCCGAAATGCTTTGATTTAATATCACAGTACTAATGAACTAGAAATGGAGTCAATGAGATATATTTCTGTCAATTATTCAGTGTGCTTATGCGTGTACATTTAATAATGTCTTATAAGGTTCCTTACTTCAAAAGGATAAAACGGAACGGAAGTGATCCTATACTTACTTTGTTGTCCGTCTGTCTGTGTATTTGTCCGTCTGTCAAGACCATTTTCTCTTGCAGGTTACAACTTGCAGGTTAGCGCAATCAAAAGGTGTCTCGTAGTAGAGTTATGTAATTTTTCAATAAGTTGGGGTATAATACCAATAAAGGAAAAACCGGAAAATTTAAAAATTTATTTATATATCCCATTACTAACTTATACAGTCGTTAATTTCATGCTAAATTGGTGCATACAACCACAAATTTATCTTTGTCAAAGAGTTGATGATTGAATTGATTGTACTTCATTGACCTAGACTTGCGATATTTAACAAGAATTGGGAACTTACAGTATAAATAAAGTGAAAAATCTCAAACTGATAATTTATATGTTTTATACAGAAAGAAAACTTATATTTGTAGTTTATAAATTATATATAGTAAACAAACTTATATTTGTAGTTTATTTCGTACAAAATGAGTGGATACGACTGCAAATTCAAGTTTCTCGACAAGCAATATTTGGAAAATTGGGTGGAAATTTGAGAACGGAGTGTCTTAACACTAGGTTCCCTAGCCCTGCCTTCCCTGCCTAGGGTATGCGGGATACAGCATGAAACTAAAAAAAATAGCTTGAAAAGTTTTCGTTTTATTAACAATGAATTAATATTAATCTGACTAAAATTATTTCTCCAATCCAAACGTGTACTGTAGCGTACTAAAACAAAAATATTTTAACATCGTATAGTATAATTTATAATCTCATTTATATCTCTTACTCAGATCCGATTTCATTCAATCTATTTCGAATATCAATCATATCAGACGCGACTATGGCTCAATTAGGACAGTTCCATTGAATTGGGTTTCTGTTAGCTTAATATTACTAAGAGAAAACAGATATTTCATGATTCTAGCTTAACAGGAAATTCTTCATACGGCAAATATTTAATATTTTATTCTTCCCAGCCAGTTATCAGTGTTCATGTGTCTTTATAACGTGGCTGACTATAAAAGCGATGGCTAAGGGTTCGATTCCGACTCAGGGTAAACTTTCATTTGCCCGCTCTGAAAAAAGAAGAAAAAAATGAAGAATGTGAATTGTAAATATTATTTAGATATTATATAATTACTATGCAGTATGCTTATCTCCATATGGTAATATATGAAATGCCAACGACTAGCGTATTTGAAATTCCATAAATATGTATGCACATACTCGTATTATACTAGTAGGTGTAAATCGTAATATTATTATTAGTTTTCATCAAAAGATACTGGGCATATTCACAAGGTAACTAAAACTTTTTTTAATAGTGAACCCAAAAATGAACAATATTGATCCCAATCTGATTTCGATGGGCCCTTCTTAACCCTTTCCAAAGTAGCAATTTTCTTGCCACAGAGATTTTATATTATTCTTTATATTATTTTATAGTATTCCATGATTTCGTGACAATGATTTTGGGAAAAAGTCACGTAGGAAACCAAGAGTACCTTCTCTCCCCGATTTCCCCATCGTGCGTATGGCGTATATAATTAAGCGCAATGTCACCTCGGCAGAACTCGACTGTATATTTTTTTATTTGCACAATGTTAAAAGATGTCATGTTAGTAAGGTAGGCAACTATAGTTAAAAAAGTTCAAGTTCCAGTTCAGTTTCAAAGTTCCCATTATGGTGCGAAACTAGGCCTATAGTTCCTATGACGTCAAAATAGATGACGTCAAAATAGATGAATTTTGCTGCTGCATTTAAAATTAACACAATGCTGTTATCGAAAGGTGTGCTACACAATACTGAGCGACTTTCTTTTAGTTAAAACATATTTCAGTTTGTACTTGGATCCATAATGTATGTATATACTAGCATCCTTACTAGCAACTTTGTTCGCTTGATCGACGTTCTCGGATTTACTCCACTATAATATGCATATATTGTTCTTATGTTTGAATACACTTTGTCTATAAAACATTTTACATGCAATATTTTATCTGGGCAGTAAAAACTCGCGCGTTTTCGGTATCGGTAAAACATGTCTTCCCCGTTTTCTCGATTCCGCGGGAATTCCGGTATAAAACATAGCCTTAGTGTTGATTCACAGCTTCTTCTATTTTCTTGTGACAGTTTAAAAAGATCGGTTCAGCCATTCTAGAGAATAAGACGGACCAACAGAAAGACATACTAACAAAAATAAAAAAAATGCTTTAAGTTTTAGTAATGTTTAAATTACCATATGACAGTTATTTTGAAATCATAAGACGGACACTTCAATTTTATTTATATGTGTAGATAGATGTATGGCAGTATTTGCTGAAGGAAATAAAACCTCTGATGACTTTTATGCTTGTATTTTATCCGAAACATAATAATATATATTTATTTACTTCAACATATACAATACATCATAAGTCATAGTACAAAAATATACATTATCTTTTTAGCTTAACTTTAACAGATTGTTTTCCTCTATCAATCGTCTGGTAAGTCATTTTTAACTGACACCATTTTCCCCATAATTTTCTCCAGAAGTCAACCATTTTTAGTCCTATGATGGGTCCAGTAATACTTTTGGGCCTGCAAAATAAAAAAAAATCAAATATACAGACAATGATGTAAGAAAAACACTTTTTAGAAAGCATATTACTAATTTGAACGAAGCTGGATGGCTAACAGCATAAATAAGTTGTAATATTTATATAAGAATTTTCACATCGCTTGTAAAGGCAAACCATTCGGACGGTTACCAAGAAGCGCGGGTTCATATCCCGCTGCGTTCAAATTTTTACATGTTTTCTATAAACTGACATATTTGTTCGTCACATATGTGACACCAATAATGTGCTTTTCCTTAGATTCAGATTGTACGATTTTAAGCAGTTGCATCTATTTTTGAATTTTAATAGCTAGGATATTAAGCTTAACGAACCGTTTACTGAAATCCAGCTTATCAATAGTATTGATATTGGCACACAGTCAAATTTAAATCACCAACAGCACTAGAATCAGCATTTGAAATATTTTTTTCATGCCATATATCATCCATGGAATCCATGAGCAGTATCGAAATGTCACAGGTATTAAATAATAGACAATTTATTGTTTGGAGGTCACTGTTATCTTTTCATTTGAGGCAATAATTACATGTTCTTCAGTTCAATAAACCTAAGATAGTCTTTGAAAATTTTGACCGCTTTATAATAATCTAATGTAAACAAAGAATAAAATATGAAAATAATATTTTGTAATACACTGGTGAGATATAAAGCTATAAAATATTGTAATAATATTTAAAATTAGTATAGTAAATACACATACAATACAATACAATATAATACAATACAATACAATACAATACAATACAAATCAATACAAAATATTACAATATAATCATGACCTATTGGTCAGTAGGGATAGAAACAATTACTCTACACTGTGCCCATAACAGGGTAGACAGAAGGAACCTAGTGTTAAAACGCCTCGTTACCTACATTCCGCCTTTCGAGATATTGCGTGATGAGTGCCGGCACCCAACACCTCGCAGTCTTATTACCAAAACGAGAAAACTAATTCGTTCTCCACTCATGGGAATCGAACCCACGACCGTTGTGTTTACAATCAGATGCTGTGCCGCTGCGCCACGACGGTTCTCATATAATATCTATCTATCTAAATCTCATATATAAATTATGTTTTTAATTATATCAGAAATAATATAAAGCTAAAGTTGTTCCACATGACCCACGCCAAATTGTACCTATCTGTTTGACAAATAAAACTAAGTAATGATTGGACCGTGTATTGTCTTGTCCCATGACCTACATACTTTAGTGGAACAGAAAAAGAACATTTATTGGGTTTCTCGACTTATGTACGACTGGTCACACGTGTCACACCTCTTGCTACGTCACTATATTGGTACGTTAGTGATGCTACTAAAATGTGGATGTTTTTTTTTAAATATACTGTTTTAGTTACGATAAGTCAATAGATTTCTGTATCTCGCACAACCTTTTTTTTTCTTTGTCAAGTGTCATATGTCAAGTTAAAGTAATGAATGTTTGTGCTGATTGTATTAAAATAATTTATAATCATTTAAATTTAATAATCTGTGCCAACAAATATAAAATTAAAAAAAAAACCACGTATCTCGAAAACTTTTGGATGAAATTTGACAAAATATTTATTTTGTAATTAGGATAGGTCAGCTTAGAAAAGAAATTTACATTATAGATGATTTATAACAATTGTATGTAATTTCAAATAAATAACCAAAAAAACTACATGGTGTGTACCTTTTGCTCACTAATACAATTTTCTTTTTTTTAG
>JAXRJS010000074.1:525000-605000 GCA_037127375.1 Dione juno
GTTCAAAAAGTAGAACCTTTGTCTTACTTGCATTCAGGGTTAGACCATTATTTCCACATCCATATCTTAGAATGGTGACCAATACAACTGCAACTCACATTCTGATGGTGCAATAAGCACTGTATCATCTGCGTACAGCAAGCAATTTATCTTCAAGTCACGGCCAAGCTGACATGGCGCAACCTTGTTTAACACCCGATTGAATTTATTATTAATAAGTAAATAGATTTATACTGTATAATATAGACTGTACAAGCTATAGCCAGCTATTTGATTTACGTGCCTTGTGCGTTTGTAAGTCAATCAGTGATCAGTCTGTCAGTCAATCAGTAAACTGTAATAGAAGAGTTTTAATTTATTAGAATTTTACTTTTAAAATAATAAAAGACTTGTATATTAGATCTACATATGTCAAATCGCTAGTTTTATACCGTCAAAACCACACCATGTCTAAATAGACATCGAGTACAGTCGAGTATAGTACAGTACACGCATAGACAATAATATTTATGAATATCCCACTGTTAATATAATATACTTGTACAAAGTACATGATATTTTATATTATTATTGCTAGATAGGTACGTAACTGACAATCAGAATTTAATTACTTTATTTTTTTTATTTCTCTCTGTATTAAATTTGAAGAGCTACATTCTTGTTGAATGTGCTAACCTCAAGAACCACCGGTTCAATTTACAAAAATATTTTTGTATATAAATATTCGATATATTTAATTTATGTATTTATCATACAGATAAAATTCAATATTAATATTAATAAAGTAAAGAAATCCCAAAGTGATAACTTAACGATATTGATCATCTACTCACATTTTTCATGCAATAAAGCTTAATTGAATATAGCAAATTGGGAAACCCATGACCTATATAATATACAGCCTTATAGCCCGTACCTTAATAACGAGGTGAAGTCGATATGTTATTTGAATGAACTGCAAATATTGGGTGGAAATAGATTAATACGAAGAAGTGTATTTAGAAGTATATTATACATATTTAAATGGAGGACCGTCGTGGCGCAGAGGCACAGCGTCTACCCGACGGTTTGGGAGTTCGATTCCCATGCGGGGAGGATGAATTATATGTATGTTCTCCATTCAATGTGACATTTGCGAAGTGATTTGTCAATAAGAAGAACGGTGAATTATTTACATTTCCTTCGTTCTGGGAAGAGCCAAAGCGCGTCATTGAGTTCCGCCACACAACTCGCAATGCCTCGAAAGGCGGAAAGCGGGGAACGGAGTGTCTTAACACTAGGTTCCATGAGCCTACGATTCCCACAGCATACCCCGCAATATGCAGGATACAGCGTGTAGCTAAAAGGAACAAAATAAATATTGATAATCTATTAATAGCAACTTTTCACGTCGACTAAAACATTATTGCGGCACAACGTGACTATATTGGCAGCTATGATGGGTTCAATCCCCAATTTTTAATTAATTAATGTCGTTTCCTTCCGTCACTAAATACTTAATATCTCGCATTCAAGGGTAAAGCGGAGAGAGGAATGTCTAAACACAAAGTTCTGCCTCCCCAGCTACATGCAAGATGCTTCAAATCACCAACAGACATATATATATTTAAAAAAAACTATATATGTTTAAAAAAAATTATCTAATAGGAATGGGATCCAAAAGCAGATTAAAATCAGATTTTTTTGATCAATAACATTAACAAACAAACTGCATCTCAAGAACCTAATAACCCATTTAGCGGCTGAACCGTAAAATTCTTTACAGCACTTGACACAGTTGTAGAATAGCTTTTAAAACTATAGACTATATATTTCAGGTTATATAGACTTAAGTGAATTTGTTAGGAGACTGTATTTGTACTGTATAAGACTAAAAATTTGAAATGTTCTCAACATTTGTAGCAAAAGTATCGAAATATAATTTATAGTTCGTAATTCTAAATATAAAAGAACAATTAAATTTATAAATCTGTACACAGACATACACAATGATTATACAACAATACTTGAGTTACTTTGAGTAATGAAACTATGAAAATGAAAACTTCAGAAGAGAAACAGTTGCATATTTGAGATACATATATATATATATATATATATATATATATATATATATATATATATATATATATATATATATATATATATATATATATATATATATATATATATATATATATATATATATATATATATATATATTATCTGTTTATGGGTAAATAAAAACGATTAATATTGTCAAATAAAACTGAGGCAGTCGTATGGCAAGTTGGAAAGTTTCACGATGGTAACCCTGGGATAGTGAGCTATGTATAGATTAACTTTATCTCTACCCATGTAGGAGATGAGGGAAAATAAATATAATTAATTTTCGTGAACACCATAACATTATTACAAGTTACAAACAGATTACAGTAAAAAAATATTATTATTTAAGATAAGATATAAGAAAAATTAAGGAAGTGCATGTTTACTGTATTCTGTTCCTACTGAGACATGGGCATGCCCTCTGTACTCTACAGACAGAATGACCTAATTGAGGTACATCAAAATTATGCCTTTATGTAATGGCCTAATGACCATTGAAACAGCCAGTATTGTAGTTAAAAAGCCACAACTTTCGGTGGCTTGAAAACCCTTAAGAGACTAGCTTTAAAGCTAAGAAATATATCGGTCAAGTGCGAGTTGGACACACACACTGAGGATCACGTACGAATTTCACGATTTTAGGTTAACGGTAAGTACAACTTATATAAATGGAGAAACTTTAATTTACGGGCGTATGAAATGAAGTAAACTAATAGTTATTTTATATGGTTTATCTATAAATTTCCAATTTAGGAAATTTTCACTTTATGTATATGTTTTGCATACATACATACTTACATGTCTTCACGCTTTATCCCTAGCGGGGTAGTCAGAGAGAACGGAGTGCCAAAGCGATCGCTGCATACCTCTTTCGCCTCGTCCACTGTCATCAACCTCTTCATACATGCTCTCCGGGGCGTCCTCTTGATTTTTACGTGCCTTCCTCCAGTATCTTCGACACTGTGTTTTTGAAGGTCAACGGAGGTGCAACAACATTTCTTATCCCTCACTTTTGCTTCATATGTCTTATTTAATTTACCTTTTTTATAATTCTAGGGGACAAAGTAAAGGTTTAGTTTAGGTTTACTATACGTTTAGATTGCGCAGCGGATTTTATCCAAAATGCTAAAAAATTAACCATAAATGCTCCTATTTACGTTGACTTAGAAGTCTGTTTTTTTTGTCCGCTGGTAACATACTTAGTTCAGATCTTTAGGTATGTCGTTTTAAGAGTACCAGTTGAGGACAATCCACTTCGCCATTGTGACTTTGTATAGAGAACATAAAAAGGAGTTAAGAATAAACTGAAAATATATTAAATTATCTTTACATACTTCCCAAAAACGCAAAATATAAGATTAAAAGATAAAAAAACGAATTGCGCCTGTGAAAAAAGGAATAAGTGTTTTCCAACTTCACACTTTTAGCTGGGTTAATACCACCAAGTATCAAGACATTCGATCGTGGTGTCGATTTTGTATTCCCTGAGTGAGTATCGAACCCCCAACTATTGTATTCACAATTACACGCTATCTCATTACACCACCATGACCGTTGTTAAGAAAATATTACATAGATATATATATACGGCATCATAATAAAAGGGTGTCAGCGAAGCACTTATACTGTCATTAATGCTCTCCAATATTTCACGGTAATACCTCCGCAATCCCCTGGTGTCAGCATTACAAATCTTTTTTCATACAGCCAAATATATAACCTCAATATGGGGGCCTCAGAAACCTCCCTTGTTTGTATAAAATATGGGAAAATAAACAGCTTACCTAAATATTACATAAGACAAATCGGTCTGACAGAGATATACATATATATAGACATATTTATCTATTTGCAGGGTTAATTTACTAGTTAATTTAGAAAATGTCTGAGGCTTTTTTTAACCATGCCACCACAATATCTTAACTTTCTGATTTGCTTATATTTTTTTATATATAGCAACGCAGTCAATTCTTTTTAAGGAAATAAAAAAAACATATTAATACATATCATATGAAATTTAAATATTTTTTATAATATTATTTTATTGTAATATATAAATATTTCACTATGTGTAATATATAAATATTCTAAATACTCGTGATATCGTTGACATCGTCCAGTAATTATTCAATTCAGAATTAATTATATTTTATTTAGAATTTATTTATTACATTACAACAAAACAATTTTGAGTGTTATTCTACATACGGAAACAATAAAATAATTGATTGTAGCAGGATTCGATCCCATGCCTCTTTCACGGTTTCCAAGGGAGTATAAAGTCCAAGATCCGATATGATTGTTTTTTTTTATAAATTTCATGCAAAATCTATCCAAAAATCACTACAAAGGCAATAAAATTGAAACTTAAGGAAAAAAAGTATAACTGAACGTTTTCTTAATATAGGTTGTTGAACAAGTTGTCGCCATTCTCAAGTAATGGGGCCCCAGAGGAGATGTAAGTGCCAATACGAAAGAAATGGCATTAATTGCTTTGGAAACGCTTACATAGACAGCACGTGAACGACGATTACTTACGCGACTGACAACATTGGTGTGATTTTCAAAAGGATTTGTGGGATATATTTAAATTATAATTTAAATAAGATTGAACAATTAAATTTTATAACTGGTTTCACAAGAAAATATAAATAAATATAAATTTCTATTAAAATCCTCGAAATTCAGGCCGATGTAAATAAAAACAAATACGCAATTACTCGCGAGAGTCAATGTGCATATGCCTATAGATTGTTAGAACACAATTGCACAGCTGGATAGACGTCACCATGCTATGACTCCGACACTGTATAGTCCCATGCGAGCAAGGCTAAAACCCATGCATGTTTTCCGTTCCATAAAGTCTGAAAAAAATACAAGGTTTCAATTCGTTTTTTCGAGTATATTTTCAAATCACGTTCGCGTCGATTGAGTTAGGGCCTTCTCAATCGACATCATATTGTGAGCCAAATACGTCACTTGACCCTTTCGATATGTGGATTTGGATGCCTGAGTAACGTTGAAAGTCATCAAGTGCTATTAAGCTAATATAAATATTTCGTATAATGAAGTATGTTTTTAATTATAAAATCTTGTTGTAGAAGAACAATAGTATTAACTTAATAATTGTAAAAAATAACTACTAAAAAAAGGAAATTACTCAAAGAAACGAAGTGCGAAAATTATATAATATAGATTATTGGTCTAAACAGTACGTACATACACCCACACATAAAGCGTGTAACACATACATCCCTTTATAGGCGACCGATCATTGCATCGAGCTCGTCAAGCTCTCACAAGTCCATGCAGGACACAGAGATACCTGCATCAGATACTGACAAACGGGGCCATAAATGGAGACACGTCCAAGCTGTCATGGCCTACTACCAGGCACTAAGGAAAATTAAAAGGTGTGCAGGCGAGGACGATGGTAACGGCGCATCGTTGTCAATATTTAACGTTATTTAATATTAATTATATGTTTATTTCCAACTAATGTGCTATCGTCTGTCTGTCGTGAATAGGATTTCGAGAATGGTACTTTCTGGTCGATGTGTTCTTATCGTGACTTTGTGCCTTTTATAGTTACAATTTGATATACTCGTATTCTACTTTTCTTATACTGTCTTTTGGTATATTGATTATACTGTATTCGTTATTTGTAATTTGTTTTTTTTATTGTTTGATGCATCCTGACCAGTTTTAATAGATTTATAAGTCTTAGTGATAACTAGATTGAGTTAGTTATTTAGTTTTAGATATCAATAGGGCTTATACTCTGTACAGACTAAAACTTCATTCTTAATTTTAAGTTCTAATTTATTCTGAGTGGGACTTTTGTTTTTATTAATTTTAAGACCGCATGTCACTTTAGGTAGTATTTGTTTATTGTTTGCACGTAAATTGGGTAATATGTCCGTAACAACAATAATAACACTATTATATACAGCTTCACTTCCGCGATACTCGCTGTATTAATAAAAATCTTTCTTTCAATGCTCTTAATAAACTCTGTGTTTTAATGTACGTCATTCACGAAATATTTTTACACTTCTTCTTAGCATATAAAGCTACTCAAGCTTAGCTTAATGTATATATTCATATATTCATTAATAATAGAATATATTTATAATAATATACCTTATATATTCATTAATAATAGTAAAATTATTCACAATAGAACGATGTTTTTATATTGTTTAGTGAGTGCTGTAACATTATCACACAGAGCCTATTTTGCTGATGCCTAAATCATAACGTTTAAGTATCCCTTTAAATAAATCTAAATAATGAATCAAATCGCCCTTAAAGCCTCCTTCCATAACTTAATACACTGAAAATAAATCAAAAGAAGATACCTAACCCTCTTAATAATGAGTCTCAATCTGATTTATCATACACCTTCATATACATACTATACTACCTCATCTACATACATTATCACACACCTTCATATATATACATACCTTCTTAGATATATATTTTTTATGTAATATTCTATCCTAAATAACGCAGAACAAAGTCGAATCAGAGATGGATGAAGCTGAGGACTACCGTGCAGTTAAGTTCGGCAATCCAGAAGAAACCACCGTTGAAAAGAGAAGATTCGTTCTTGAAAAGGTTCTCAACACGACAAATACCGGAAACGCAGGAAACTGTGAGAATCTATCAGAATATTGATCATCAATATTTTTCCCATTAATGTAGAATAATTGAGTTTGCTTTTCATTATAGATAGCAAATCTTTTTAATTACTGGCACATGAATATTAGATGGCACATTTAGAAAGATTTGTCTAAAATATTACGAGTTCGATGCTCGCTTGAGTGAAACAAAACCAAATCATTATTATTTGAAACAATAAGCAACTTTCAAGAACAAAAAAATTACAACCAAGTATATCTTATTTCATTTTAAAGACTTAAAATAAGATCCTTCTGAATGCAAATAGAATGAATATAGATCATAATTGTGATAGACACGCTATCATTTAAAATAAACTAAATTTGTTTTATACAGGTGGAGGATACAGGTTCGGAGGGCGCGACCGGGGAACATAGGATGACCAATAGACAGAGGCGGCGGAAAGTTCGAGTGCCCCGCACTGTTGTGAATCCAGACGAGAATTTTTATTTTTACTGGCTCTGGGTGATCACAGTCTGTGTTTTATATAATCTATGGACCCTCATCGTGCGACAGAGTTTTCCCGAATTGCAGGTAATCTTCAAATATATTGTTTCTTAACTTTATTATTTATTTATTTCTATGTTAGTTTGATAGCCTTTTTTTAAGTGTATGTATCTGGACAATGAAAAATTACACTTATTTCAGATGCAAATAATATTAATAACCAAAAAAAAATTATCACTTTGTCGTCAAAATGCTTCAATAATGTTTTTAAATATTTAAATAAACATACAAAATTTGAAATTTGGCTAGTCTAAACTAGAAATGTAATTTTTCTATGAAGGTGTAGACCTCCCTACGATACTCGGCAAATGCAATAACGTCGCGCTCTACCATAGACATGTACCTGAAAAATACCTATACCTTATATACCTTATACGCACACAAACACAAAATAAAATGATTGAAATTAATAAAAATGAATTAATACGTGAAGCAAAAGATTTTGCTTTGGGGAAATTTGCGCGGACAGAGGCTACTATAAAGTACATTAAATCAATAATAAACATTACACGCACTACCATAAGTTTAACAATATAACTTTTGTATAAAGTGACATACACGTTGCTATGGCAACGAATATTTCACGCGTCAACGTTTTCTCTAGTATAATATAGTATATAATTATATTTTAAATGATAATAAAATTCACAGTCCCGAATTTAGTACTTAAAGCCAGTATCTAGACCAGCGGTATAATCCAAATTAATTTCACCATTCTGTCGCTAGCATACATCGTTTTGTGGTTATATAAAACGAAAAACTAAGATATACCTATCGATATATCGGGCTCTGACTAAATGCATTATGCAATGAAGCCGTTGAAAATGGTATTGCCAGTAAGGCCATTATCATACCGTATATTCCAACAGTTCTATTATCTGATAACAATTGCAGACGATTGATGCCAAAATAAATGGAATTTAAATCAGTATTCTTCATCCTGATATATCTTCTTCCTGAAAATTTATAAGTTAACTTTAATTTAGTATGAGGTTGTTTACATTTGTATAAATATCTAAGTCGAGTGGCGTCAGCACCAGTACCGATTAGGAAGGGTGATCAATTTAGTGAAGTGAAGTGGGCTCGGGTAATTTAAATATTTTAATTAAAATAATAAAAAAACGTATATTAACTTAAGGTAAAACATTTGCATTTAAATTACGTTTAAGTTGAATATGAAAAAATACAATATAAAATTATAACTCCTTAGTTACAGAGTAGCGTGTAGGGTCTTTGGGGAGTTTGGGGAGCAATCAAGTAGGATTTCCAGAAATTCCAACTATAAAGGAAAAAATGGAATTTTTACAGTTTATATGCCACACAAATATAATATATACAAATTCCATATTGGAATGTGATATATTTGTTTCTATTGTAAAAGTAATTCTAGCTAGTCTGAGCATTGTACATGAATTAAATCTTGTTCAATACAACTTTATATACTTGTGATCATGGAATACAATTGGGTTTTATTAATTTATTCATTATTTTCAAAATTATATATTATATTCATAAAAATAAAAAAAAAATTTCATAAAAAATATAAAATATATTAATTTCGTCAATGGTAACATTTAAAGACACTTTGTAGGATTTGTTTACATTTTATCTCACGGCTTCCTGAATAGGGTAAATATATTAGCTTATGAAATATATTTTACCTTAGGGTATATATATATTACCTTACGATTACATTAGTATTAAAGATGAATCCGGTCAAAGGGCATTTAAAAAGAAAATTAGTATTTAGTAAAGTAAATAAATTTAGTATTTTTACAGTACGACGAATAGTATTTTGTGTCATAAATATCAATTTAAACGTTTGACAATATTATAAAAAAAAATACATATTATGTATTTTTTTTTTTGTCAGCGGGGATATTTGTCAAGATAAAGTTAAGATATGGCAAAGCATAAGTAAAGTTGTAACAAAAGTAATTATGTTAGTAATGATTTTGATATAAAAATTCAATAGCGAATATGATGTTTCATTTACGCATTAACACTTACAATATATTCTATAATAATAAAAATTAGTGCCAATCTGTGGCTCAATCACAAAGTATTATATTATATGAAAGTAACTGTATGGGGTTAGTGTTGTATATGGTTGGCGCTATAAGAGGGAGGCTTCCGATCAGCAGTGTACGGCGACAGGCTGAGAGATCGCTATAGATTCTGGCAGTGTATCATGTTTCAAAATTAAATACTCGAAGTTTCTAGAACATGTGAACTTTTGGCTAAGATCAAATTGAGAAATATTTTAAACCTAGATTCCAATTGCCCTCCCTATTAAATAGAAAGATATGAAAATTAAAAAAAAAAACATTACTATAACCTGGCGGTGCAAAGGCACAGCTGTGTGGGTGTAATTCCCACTCGGGAAAATGAATTATCTTCATTTTCCTCGCTCTGGCAACAAGGCAAAAAAGCGTGGCGTTAAGTTCCGCCTCAACAGGTAATACCTCGAAAGGCGGAAAGCGGGGAACGGAGTGTCTTAACACTAGGTTCCATGAGCCTTCGATTCCCTCTAACCTGCTCTGTGCGGCGGGTTTACAACGTGTAGATATATTAAAAAAATAATTTCCAATATAAAAAATTAAATTACTTTACTTTAATATAATTTACCTAAATCAGAACAAATAAGTGAAATTTTCTCGTCAAAATTATATTAAATTATGTCCAAAAGAACAAAGCCGATATTAACTATATAGTCGGTGTGGTTTTAATTTAAATTATTTTGTTTGTGATCAGGAACGTTTACGACCTTAATTCCAATTCCAATTGCTTTATAAGTAATATTTAGTAAGCATAAGTTTAAGTAATAGACAGAAATAGCCACGAATACTGGAATTGCTATACAAATTGATCAAAACCCTAGTATTATATAAAAGCTCTTTGAGTGAGCTTTCAGATTTCCGTTATTTCGTTTAGAGATAGCGTGATCAAAGTCGGTTATTACCAGTACGCTTGGTCTACCAAGACCTGTGGAACAAACTTATTTATGGAGTACCTCATCCAGGTAAGCTGATCTCAGCAGTGGTTAGGTAGTGTCTTCTGTATTAAATAATAATGACCATAATAGTTTACAAGAGCATAATAATTTATTTGTAATTTCAATAATTCTACACTTTTTTTTAGATATGATATTGAAATGTGTTTTTCACAAACAAATAAACATTGGGATAATAGAATAGAATGAACTGTGGAACGACATGTGTACCTTCGAAAAGCGCGTCTACCTCTACCTTAAAGGCCGGCAACGCACCTGTATCACCTCTGGTGTTACAGGTGACTCAAACGCCCGTTTGCCTTGTTATTCCCATAAAAAAAAATATTTATAAAATTTGGTTCTGCCTTTTCCTTTGTCTGGGCTCATCCCCGGTACTGCTGAACAATTTTTGTGAAGTTTTAACTGGAAAATAGAAGAGGTTATGGAGGAACTAAAGTCTACTTTTTGTCCCGGAATTCCCACAGGATGGCATTTACACGGGAATAACCACTTTCACCGAAGTTTGTAAGCGAGTAGCTGCCGCCCAGATAAAATGTTGTTTATAAAATGATAATATTGTTGTTGTATAAATTCTAATTGAAATATGATTTATGATTTCATTTCTATACCAATTTATCGAGAACCATTTAATTTAGACATATAAGTACAGATAAAAAATTCTTATTTATACAATCTAAGTAAGCTTAGTTTCTGTATTAATCAAATACAAGCCTTTAACATAAACAGCTGTTATCTTCACAACTTCTGCAAATAATGGAAAATGTTTCCTGACAGAAACAACTAAACAACAATGAAATTGCTCTCAATAGTAAAGAACATAGCGAGTGGATATCGTCGCTACCAAAGGACAATCCCGTAAATGCCAACTGAAATGAAATATCTATCATGTAAAAATGTTTCATGGGTTTCTCTTTTTCTCTTTATCTTTTATAATGTTTCTCTTCATTTTTCACGCTTACTTTTCTACTTTATATCGCATAGTCGGGTAAGCAGGTCGCATAGCAGAGTTGGAAGCATTCCGTGTTGGAACTCAACGCCGCGGACGCGCAACAATACATAGGTATTGTCTGTGTGGGTATGAGTCTTTGAGTGTGTGTATGTATATAAGGGGAGAAATAAAGATTATTTCCCACAGTGGGAATCGAACCCACGACCATCGTGTATACAGTCAAGCCCAGTATCACTGTATCATGTATTTCATACATATCATATAACTTAATAGTGATAATTGACTAGTTTCTACATTTTCACTCGTTTAAACATGCTTCAAGTTCAATTATGAAACCTAATTACAGTTTTCTTTTAATTAGGTAACTACTTCATTTATAAATACGTAAGTCACCGAACCTGGATGTAAACGAGACGAGTGTGGGTTCAATTCCCACTCTTGGGTATTGATTATTTTATATCTTCGCTCTGGTAAGAAAAATCCTATCAGGAAAATGGAGCGAAAACTGGGGAAGTCAAGTATAATCATATTAATACTAACGATTTTAACTAAGCTTTTCTAACTTTAATATTACAACCATATTTGTTCTATAGCGAATTAATAAAATTAATAAACAATTAAATGTTAGTTAATCTAGTTTTCAATTGCTCTCAATATATGGAAAAGCGCTGACCTCGTCGATCTCGATATGAGTGGGTGCGAAATTGATTGAGATGTAGAAGTGTTCACATACACATGTATGTATGTATGTATGTATGTATGTATGTATGTACGAGTATGTAGCGTGCAATATGAAAAAAGGAACGATATATTTTTTTTTTTATTAATTCCTGTTTTATAAAATTTTAACAAATGATTTAACATTAATTTAATTTATCGCGTTTAATTTAATTAGTTTCATATATTCTTTTTTTTTCGCAGAATACTGGGTCGTGTTTTGACTTTTTAGAACAGAATAAAAAAGATATTTAAATATTAGATACCTTTCCCCCGACTTTTTTTATTTTTTAAATCTAAGTAAAAAAAATATTAAAGATTATATGTAGAGTAATATTGGGTCTATCTACTTTACGTATTGATAATATAAGACTTAGACGAGATTTGTCACCAAAAAAAAACAATTCTTACAGCAATTGCAAACGAATTACAGCAATTCTAAGGAATCATTTGATTTCTTTTATTGCCACTTTTCTGACTCAATTGAGACGTTTCATGTTCGGAATAACATTTCAATTTATTAAGCTACGTTGAAATCAAAGTGACGTAATATATTCTATAAGGGCCCCGTGACTGACTCTTGAAAGTTGGAAATAAGTTTTAAGCTTTTTGCCTAGCTTTTTTCTCATACCTTTGCATAGTCTTTAGAAATGTAGACACATTCCTATGTCAGCATTTTTCAGTGTTCAGACGGTTTGTTTTCTATCTGTGCATTTTTAAGATATTGTGTATTTTTAGGCAAATTAGGTACAAAAAATAATGCCTGCCCTCAAGTTGACATGAAAATCATACTCGTCATCATCATATCATCAACGTTTACTGTCATAATCTAGTTGGATTTGGTTGAACCCTTCCCATGATAAATGAATAATATGAATTCAGTTTTGAGAAGAAGAAATATCGGTCAAGTGTGAGCGGTACTCGCCCACGGAACGGAACATTTAGTTCTGTACGCTTCTCATGATTGTAGTTCAGCGGATAGTGCAAATAATAAAAATTGACAAAATATTATTCGGGGTTGTGTATATTCTTTTTGTATTAAATGAACTACAGATATAAGCTTATAGTGCTTTTTATGTGAAAAAAAAATTTCTAATTTTCCGATTTTTCATTCTTTATTTGTACTATAAGTTCTAACTTCTTGCCAAATTTCATATCTCTACGTCAATAAAAAGTACTCTGTATGTATTGATTCGATTTGTAAGTGTAATCGATGAGCTTCATACAAAATGCAAAACAATAAATATAAACAGATATTAACCTTATACTACGCAACGAAATACAAAAACTAAAGCAAATATATATACATATATATATTCATAGTCATAAAAGTTTAATGATCTATACTTGTTTGGCCTAGTGTCAACTCCATTCTCCTATTTCTCCTCTCTCCGCCCAACACGACATTTCTTTTGCCAGAAATGAATATAATTATTTCGCCAAAGTGGGAATCAAACCCACAATCACGTAACCATCAGACGACGTCCCCCATCGCTACGTCGGCCTGTAACTGTAACTGTAACTATACTGCATACTTCAATATTACAATCTCAAACTAAATACCACACTGTTTCAACAGAAGTTGCTTACAGGAGATGATAAACCACAAGTGATTGGATTCTGGATCACGTACACATATAGTATGTGTATTAGCCATATAGTGTATAGATAATATTATACGTTACGGTTACGGTACGGTACGGTTACCGTGATAATACGTGATACGGTTGTCGTGATAAAGCGGCACAGTATAAAGGCGACGCTTGCGGGTTCGATTCCCATTCGGGGATAGTGACTAATTTCATTTTCGTTCTCTGGTAACAAAACATACGTCGTTGAGTTCCACCACTTAGCATGTAATGTCGCGGAAAAGAGGAAAGGGGAGGGGGATTCTACCCTTATATGATATTGTCTACTAAGTAAATGCTATTGAGTTAAAATTTTTCGTTAAATTTATATAGCTTATGTTAAATAACATACAAATTAATAAAAAAAATGTTTTGTATATATTTTTTGTCATGTAATTGTTTGAATTAAATTTTATATTAAAAAAATAAAAATGCTTAACAATAAATTCATAAATTAACTGTTAGAAATTTCTTCGTAACTTAACGTTTATTTCCCCGGACGTTTGTACAGTAAAGAAAGGTCTCGAGGTCGTCGTAATGCCCTCTGGGGCACTAATGTGGAACCAATAGCCGACGTTAGTAGAAAGCGCGCATCAGTTAGTAATTAGACCACTTGATTAAAAGGTTCGTCCTCAGCTTAGCCTCAGCTTGTCGAATGGATATGCAGTAATGAAGTAGTAGTAAAAGTAACTTAAAATAAGATGTAGGTACAAGATTCAAATCTCGCTTTAGGGGTAGTACTGAATTACTTACATATTAGAATTATGATTTTTCTGAATATTCAATTGATTTTTATAGATGCACTTACATAACTCAATATTTTAAAACTAAAAATTTTGAAAGTGCTAATCTCACAAACTTTGTATGGGATAATCCACTCCCACGCTATGTGCTATATGAGAAGAAATTACTTACCATTCGATGGATTCATGGGGGGGGGGGCATCGCTTTGTATGGCGAGGAGCCCAAAGCAGCGCCTGGGACTTGCGACCCAGATGTAGGCCTCCTTTAAAATGGACAAATTATATCGATGAAACTCACTGTACTTGCGGTAAGACCACCACGGACCACGAATATTTATAATTTGTCATGTGGCACGCACACTTCTTAATTAATTCCATTGAACCACATGCCATGCCACAAGCCATAGATAAAAACTAGTAAGAGTATAAAAATCTAATTATAGCAACATAATAATTATTTTTATGGTATATAATCGAAATGTATTGGTACCGATACCTTACCTTACCATACCCTTGGTACAGTTTAAATGATTTATGATATATGGTCCCACCAAGAACACATCACATTCCTAGCCTAAAACAAGGCGAATGAAGTAAGTATCTACACAACATCTATTTTAATTAAATATATATATATATATATATATATATATATATATATATATATATATATATATATATATATATATATATATATATATATATATATATATATATATCTACAAGACAAAAACAATTCGATAAAGCTTTTCAATACGATAAGAAGGTATTACTTCAAAACGTCAAAACCATAACACGGGTTGGGTAACACTTTGCATATAATATTTCAACTTCAAGCTTTGATACTGTTTTTGAGTGACATTCTAATAGCGATGGACCCGTCACCCGCACGGTCAATCCATGGAATACTAAGTAGCTTCTTCTCTTATGTGAAGCCATTTTTGGACACTTGTTAAGATTATGATGTTGTAAGACAATTAAGGAAATTATGTTTGTTTAGATCCTTATTTTAAGTGGTAGCTGGAGTGAACTATCTACAATATAATTAGAACAAATCACGTTGAATTTAAAATCAATGTCTCCAATTTGGAAGTACGGAAACGACGGAAATATCTTGGCAGAGGAATTTCTCTAACCTGATTGATACAGCGTAAAGCTGAAAAAAAATATTTTTTAATAAAACTATTCAGTCCAACAAAATAGAAACGTTAGTTAGGAAAGTGTTCAATATTGTAAATAGTTCTGCGTCATAAGAATTTCTATTTGAAAAATGTTTTAAAATATGAATCTGAATAGGTAATATGGAGTTTTTCTGATATTTGAATACTTTTTATCATATAAATGCAAACGCTTTAACGTTGTATATCACATTTTTTTAATTTCTACAAGTAAGAACTAGTTCAGCGGGGAGTCATATAATACTATTCAGAATCTCTCACACGACCAAGTTTGGAGGTTCTTAGAGTGGCTTGGTATAGGTAAAACCACTGATCACCATCAGATTTCATTAGATTCTAATGTTTTAAGTTCCTCTTTTAGTAAACCAACTTTAAGCATAAATACTCAAAAAAAATTGCAAACACTTACTTCTTTGTCTTGCATTGATCTTCCTGACTGTGTTCCATTTCATTTAACTCTGTAACAGAAGATGAAGTCAAGAAGTGTGCTCACTCCATCTCCACTAAATCCATCGAAGTGACAATCTCAGCCTTGAGATGATTCTTCCCGTGTTGAACAACATTGCACCAGTGCTTACCTACATTATAAATTTCTCACTGTCACGCGTTTCCTTCACAGTGGAAGGCTGGTGGATGCTTATGTCGATCCGTTGCGTAAATCCTCAAATCCTGGCTTAGTCTCTGACAATCGCCCTATTTCCATTCTGCCTATTCTATTCAAAGTCCTTGAATCCATTGTTTATAACGAACTGTATTCCTTTCTCTCCTCAAACAATCTCATATGTGCTTACCAGTCCGGTTTCCGTCCATTCCACAGCACAGTTATTGCACTGCTGAACATTACAGAGGATATTCGGTGTGCCATGGATAACACCAAGCTCACCGCAAAGGTACTACTGGATTTCAGCAATGCGTTTAACTCTGTTGATTTAGACATAATTCTTGCTAATAATTATTCTTCGTGCCGTAAACATTTCTTCCACTGTTATAAGCTGGTTTCGCTCTTATCTCTTCGGAGGCCAACAATGTGTGAAAGTTAATGATCATACGTCACTTTGGCTAGATCTAACTGCTGGCGTTCCACAAGGCATACTTTCTCGTCTTGTGTTTTCTGTTTTTATAAACAATATTTCCAAAGTCATTTTTTCTCCTTACCATCTGTATGTGGTTGATTTGCAGCTATACAAACATGGCTATGTACACGAATTGTCCGAAACCATCAATATTTAAAATGATGAGCTAGCTGCTACCCAGTGTTGGGCTGAATCTTTCGGACTGTCAGTAAATCCGAAAAAATTGCAAGCAATCATAATCAGTAGTAGCCGACTTGCAAGTAAAATCAATTGGAATTCAGTACCTGCGATATATTCTGGAATTCCAATTCCATATTATGATAAAGTGAAGAATCTGGGTCTATTTTTTACTACAATTTGTCTTGGACACACATTAGTAAACTTAGTAAACGTATGTATTTCTCTTATCATTCTCTTAAGCATCTCTAATACTTCTTTCTCTTTTTCTCCTACCAATTCTTGACTATGCCGATGTCTGCTATTTGGGTGTGACTGAGGAGCAAATTAACAAATTGAGCGTCTATCAAAATCTCGCTAAACACTTTTTATACGGTCTTCGCAAGTACGACAAGTATCCCGATATTACGAGCTCAGCTTAATTGGCTCCCTATTCGATTTCGCCGTGATATGCATATCCTATTTGCTTTTTAAAATAGTCAACTACCAAAATTTCCCTCCCTATCTACGTTCCCGTTTTAAAATCCTTCCCTCTTCTACACGCTCGAGGAGGTATTGTGATTTACGAATGCTAGACACAAAGAACAATATCAAATTCCTTCAAAAGTCCTTTTTCGTACAGGCTCGACTCCTTTGGAATAAATCCCCTTAGGCTATTCAAGAAAGCTGTCTATCCAATCAATCTTGCCTTTAAGTCGTTACTGAAACATCTAATAACGAACTTTAAAGTATCTGAAAAGTCTTTAATTTAACTATGTTTTATATATGTTATATTTTTATGCGTTTATATTGGTATTTATATGTATTTGTATAAGTATATGTCTATTTACTTGTATGTATGTATGTATGTATATCTTCTATGCTTCATTTATAGGAATTTTTATTTAACCTTTATTGCATTTTTACTGTCATCTCGCTACTTACTGCTTTCACCCACTTACACTTGTTGGCTGGAAGATACTATAAGAACTATGTTTCTCTATGTTTGTACTTCACATATATATATTTTAAATGCAATAAAGAATACTATATATAAAATATTATTTTGTTCATTTCATACTTTTTTTTATATATCATATGAAGTACCATATATATATACACGATAAAAAAATGTATGTGTAAATAAAATATTTAAAAAAATGATAACTTCACGTTATGAGAAAAGAGTTAATCGTAAGTCAATGATTTTTTTAAACCTGTCTGTGTGTCTGCTTGTACACACATCTCTTTTTAATCATTGGACAGATTTGATTTTTTTATTGTATAGTTATTGAGTCTGGCCAGGATCTAGGTTATATTTAATTTTGAAGACTGGCACATTTAAAAACACATAAACGTGGTTGATATGCACTTTAAGCTAAAAAAAAAAATAATTTGAGGTTTTATATTATAATAGCTTTATTACTACTACTAGCTTTGACCTGCGTCTTCGCCCGCCCGCATTTAAAGTCCATCAGGTGACCACAAGCACAATGGGTAACATCGAAAGTATCACCGTGATGTTATATAGCCTATAGCCTTCTTCGTAAAATTAAGTATGCAATACGTAAAGTGGAGAGAAGAGAGTTTTAACAGTACACCCCCCCCCCCCCCCACTACATGGGAAAAAAGCATATTAACTATTATTGAAAGTTGCGGTCTATTTAATATATAATGGAATTTGTTAATAAAACAATAAAATCTTATATGTATTATGGTTTACAGCTCATAGGAGTTTACTTGTATATCGTTAAGGCTTGATGGGGGATGTTTGCAATAAACGACGACGATCCCTTACTAATTAATGAAGTAATAAATTGTACCTAAATAACTTGTATCTAGTAATCATAATAACGGCACTTAATATTGAATAATAAAGTAGAAGGTCTTGTTCGTTTTTTCTTTTTCTCGCATTGAACTTCACGCAGTAAGAAAATTTAGAAAGTTCAGTGTCTAGACACTCCGTTCTCTCTCAGTTTAATAGAAGTTTTTGCATAATGTATGGTTGAGTTCCATTTGGACTTATGTCTAGGTCTGACTGACCAGGTACATAATCATAAGTAGATCTCCTTGCCGAATTGCTTGTATTGTGACAATTACTTTTATTCTTGTAAGGCGTACTTCTCTTCTTTGCATGTAAATTGGGTCTTAGAGTTCCACATCAGATGTTCATCTAAAACAACTAATCATGTTATAAAAAACTAATAAAAATTAAAAATACTACCCTGAAGCTAGTGCAATACAAGTATTTGTAAGGTTCCTAAGAATAACTTATGCGTACAGAAATAAAGTATTGTATAGAGTGCGCACGTCGCGTCGCTCGTAATATGATTGTAGTGCTACGCAATATAAAGTAATTGAATTTACAAAGCCATTGAGGCCATGGGAGCACAGTGGGACAGCTCCTGACTGTAAATACATTGATTCTGGATTCGAACTTCGCTCGGGGGATGATTATTTTTATGTCTTTGATAATATAGAGTGCTAGGATAAGTTTTATACGTTTTCTAAAAAAATACCTAACAGTTCAAAATTATGTTTAACTTATAAATAAAATTGATTATTTTATTTGATGATTTTAGATGTCATATTTATTGAACTATATGACAGAGTCTTGAGGTAGTTAGGAAATTTTCAGTGTCTGGGAATTTAAGAAAACTTTTTCTATTCAAATATATTTACAATACACATATATATACATATATATATATATATATATATATATATATATATATATATATATTATATATACTATATATATATATATATATATATATATATATATATATATATATATATATATATATATATATAACTGATCGCTGTCTGTACATGAAAGATGTATATAAAAAATGTCATTGGAGGCATTTATCAGTGGATAGAACTCGTGAAATGTTTGTCTGTGTATCTGTGAGCTTGTGCACGCTAATCTTAGCAATAGCCTAAATAGCAATTAGCAATAAAATGGAAATAGCAATTGTCATCATTATATTGAGCTAAATATAAGAAAAGCTTAATATTTAGTTATTTTTTTTCAATCGGTTCATAAATAAAAAAGCTATATTAATTTTAAATGTTTTGTACAAGAAGCTGCTACAAAATAAACTTTTCATGGAATCGGCTGAAACTTCAAAATTACAGGCGGCAGCTAGTTATAATAAATTTATATAAAATCGTCTTAAAATCATTTTATATGTTTTTCAACAGATAATGTGCCATTACTTCTGGGTTGCCTGCGACGGTATTGGGGACGTCGTGTTCGCTCTTGACGTCGTCGTCCAATTTCGAACAGGATATCTGGAGCAGGGGCTCATGGTATGTATATTGTTATACCTACTGATACTGTTAAAAAAAGGTAGATGGCATTTAGTTCCTGTACTCATATGTTAGTATCCAATTCGAGTGGCAAGTGGAGAACAGAGTGTCTTAACACTAGGTTCCCTCCGCTTATGGGCTATGCGGGAAAAAGTGTTAAAGCATGCTTTTTTAGCACAAAATTCTTATATGCTTTTTATGACTTGTTACGTTGTTAGTATCTCTGTAGGGAGATTTTTGTAAATTTCTAATTTAGACGGAGTTTGATGAGAACGCATGGCTTAGTGGTCAGAGCGCTTGGCTTCCATGAGGTGCGGGTTCAAATCCTGCTGCGTTAAAAATATTATATGTTTTCCGTTTTTTGTATTTTTCTATTCATAGTGTGTATTAACACTTTAAAAATCATAAAATATTAGAAAGTTTTAATTTAATTTTACTTCATAAAATTAAACTTAAAGTAGGTTCGAATCAGGTCAAAATCAAACTAGATTATCTAATTGGCATGCTTGTCTAGATTAAATTTGACATTGAGTTTCATTTAGAACATTTCCAAAGTTGCTCAGTTAGTTAGTTGACATAACTAAGATCTCTCCGCCGACCAGACAATTGCAGGCGACGCGTAATATTTATATAAATGGCAACATTCTATTAAGTTATTATTAAGTTCTATTTTTATTAGAAATATTCTTATGATAGAAAAGAAATTCGTTTGTGTTTTGTTAGATTGCAATTCTCATATCTAAATTCATAACCATCTCCCCAAATACATAATATAATAACGAAAGTAATAACTTGATTAGTAAGTAATTACTTGACAGTATAAGTAATTACTTGACTTAGTAAATATTAATCATAAATTACATTCAGGCCTCCGTTCTGGCGAGACAAAGAAAGCGAAGCTTTGAGTTTGGTCACTCAAAAAAGCGGAGAGCAGAGTGTATTTGGTTCTCTCTTTTTCTTTTTCAAAATTTTGTATCCATTGCGTACACTTATTCACAACAAGCAAAGGAGTCTTTATAGAATTCATTATTTTCTATATAAAATACAATAAACCAAGCCGTTAAGTTGGTAATTAAGAACACATAGCACTCCTTGGGTCATTATTGTGACGTATGAGCTTGCCTGATCTTAATTACTAGGGAGGTTGGTGTGTTTTATTTAAACATACTATCGATTTGTATTCTTCTATATATAGATTGGTGATCCAAAATCGGTTATGCGGGTAAAACCTTGTAACCGTTTCGGGTAATATAACTTGTACCAAGACAGTGCAAACGTGTATGGATTTGAAAACTTTCACATGGAATTTTAAATATTAGCAATTAAATTTGAGTCACTTGACCAGTCATTTCAGTGTACACTAACACTAAATTCTGCCTTCTTGTCCTCTGTTGTGTCTAGTTTGTTTGTGTGGGATAGAAAATGCTTTCCAGTTCCCATAGGAACTCCCATATTATTTATAAAATTTAACTTAAAGGATTTTCGTAAATCCAATATGTAGCTTTAGATAAGGTATACCTTATCTCCCAGGATCTAGTAAAAGCTTGAGGACACATGAATAGAATATCTGAATAAAAAGCTTTTGAATTACAAGTGTTTGCACTTACTTCCTTTTATGTCACCGTTTTATTGAAGTCGTTTAAAGAGGCGTTTTAGTTTTTTTTTTTTTGAATACTACTTTAATTTGTGTTTGAAATAATAAACAAATCATTTTTTTAAATGTTTTGACGTAACTGTTAACTATTGGTGGTCCACTTGGGTGAATAAATTATTTCTACAGTGCGAGTAACGCTCTGGTAAGGCACCTACCTTTCCATGCGGGAAATAGATTAAAGTTGAAAAAATATAAAATATAAGAAATTTCCACAATTGTAATTTAATTGTATTTTTTTTTAATTAGTCTTTTGGTCATTATCTTGATTGGTTTTATCCAGGCTTCTATATTCACTTATTTTAAAGGGATAGCTCAAATAAACGTAAAACTGATTCTCTTCGTTTTATAACCCATACGAGGTACTATTTCGTTTATACTTATGTATACAATGGCTACAAGAGCTTCGTGTAATGAAAAAATTGTTTTCCCTTTTTAGAACCATCATTTTCTGAGTAGCAAAATCTACCAAAGCATTTTAAGATTTTTTTCTTTCAGCTTCACACATGTAGCAGGGTAAGAAAGTTGAACCTAGTGTGAATATACTTTATTCCACTCTCATGCTTGGATTCGAGTTGCCTGCCTATGTCCTGCCCATGCCTATATATCCATTGCCTGTTGAGTGGCGGAACTCAGCGCTGCACTTGTATGAAAACCTTGATTACGTAGAAATCCAGATGCAGGAGTGGGAATCCAACCCACGACTATGGCGTTGGCCTAAGCTATTAAAGCAAAATAATATTCAATTTCTTCGCTCTGGCAACAAGGCAAAGCGCGGCGTTGAGTTCCGTCACTCAACACGCATTGCCTCGAAAGGCGAGAAGTGGAGAACGGAGTGTCTGATCTCGTTCCTTCAACCAACATTTCCCTCCGACTACCCCGCTAAGTGCAGGATACAGCGAGAAGTTAAAAAAAAATTTAAAAAGAAAGTGTTTTGAACGGACATCTATTGTTTTTATACATTTTTATATGACGATGTTCTGTAAGAAATTTCTGTAAGAAATTTTATCAAGAAAAAATAATAATCTTAAAAATGATTACAACTTTGCAATTTTCCACAGGTTTACGATTCGAAGAAATTAGCGAAGCACTATATTGCATCGAGATCGTTTTTACTGGATATAACGGCGTTAACACCCTTAGATCTGCTGCAGCTCAAAATCGGCATCAATCCCATCATCCGATTTCCAAGATTTTTTAAGGTGAGATTAGTAAATAATAGTGATATTTAAAAATTTCTCAGATTTAAGTGACAATTATTCAATGAAGCCATTTTGTCGCAGTGGGGCCATTTTGTCGCCATTCTGTCCGCTGTAGTACTACAACATACGGGGGTGCCCTTAAACACGTAATATCTCGAATACAGATATAAAGTTGGGATGGGAATTCTTAATAACTTCTTTCAGAATACCTTATCGAAAAAATATTTTTTATATACTGAACTTCTTACAAACTATATTTGTATATGTCATTATTTTGAACGCCGCGGGATTTGGACCCGCGCCTCACGGAAACCGTCCACGCGCTCTGACCACTAACCTTAGCTTGATTTTATATGTTTTATTTATATATTTTTCTATCCTTAGTGTGAACCAACACTTTAAAATTATAAAAATATACAACTATTTAAGATCACACAAGCGTCAATACAACATGGATAACCAAAAACTCCAGATCCCATAACCCGGTTATGATTTTTATTTTTGATTTTTATATATATTACATAATAATATGAAAGGAGTAATATCCTCGTCTCATCCGGGATGTTCTTTCAAAGGCAGCATAGAGAAATAAACATACTTTATTGGACTATTGACCAAAACAATATATATATATATATATATATATATATATATATATATATATATATATATATATATATATATATATATATATATATATATATATATATATATATATATATATATATATATATATATATATATGTGTGTGTGTGTGTGTGTGTGTGTGTTTATATATATAGCATAATAAATCTACACTATAATAAAACATTACAAAAATCCTGTGTTAACCACTAGTACGAAAAAAATACGCATGGAGATGTAAAAACACTCATACAATATGAATCTATTATTTATTAAATGCTTGTCTGTCTGTTTGTACACGCACATGTTTTGGTCTGACTTGGAGATCTGGATCCTCTAGACTATAATTTATTATATACATGACAATTAATCATAGTAGTTCAGCTTAATTATAAGAAATAATGAAGTATTGTAAGAACAAAAATGATTGAACATGAAATTTTATTGACATATAAAAACAAAGGATCTGAAACAGCTTATGTAGAAGTATAATAAATCAGCTAAACTATAGCATAGACATATGAAAAGCCAAAATCTGGAACACCTCATGATGAATCCTAATCTTTAGATTAAGGTTCATCATGAGATGTTCCAGATCTTGGCTTCAGCTGAATGGCGTCTAATCTAATGTTATTTAGCGTGCATACATTTCGATATATTAAGTTCAAGGATCTTTACACTTGACACTTGATTTATAAGCTAATATCAATAATACATGACATGGTAAATCAGTAAATGAAAATCGGTTAGAATCATAAAGTCAACGCTAGCAATATATATATATATATATATATTATATATATATATATATATATATATATATATATATATATATTATATATATATATATATATAATAGTATATATATATATATATATAATATATATATATACATATATATATATATATATATATATATATATATACAGGCAATTCCAGGTTATGACATATTCACAAAAGTTGAGATTTTTATTCGCTAGGTGCACGATGGTAGTGCCAGCTAGCGGTTACAATTATGTCGGACATTAAAATATCAAATGGTTGGCATTTAGTACGAATAGTAAGTAAACATAAAATAGCGTAATTTACTGAGATTTTATTCGATTATGTAAACCTAAGGTGTCGTTAATACTGTTGACCTTTTTTATTTTCAGTCTAAAATTCCACAATAAGTAAATTTCCGGTAATATACACAAGTTTTTTTTATGGCTGACTTTAGGCAAAATAAATTAAACAAATATAATCGAATAAAGCATTTCATACATAGTGCAGACGATCTTTTATAACTGTGATGACATTAATAATGCAGAGGTTTTGTTTATTTGAAATTTTTTCGTAATTTAAAAAGTGACATTTCGTCCGACAGAGTTTCCGTTTTAGCCGCGGCGCGCGCTGCGATCGATTCGTGTTCTCCCACCTCCTACTTCGCACCCAGCGAATAGTATTCATTGACATAACAGTGAACTTTAAAAATTATACAAATACATATGTTGACTAACTTGTTGCAACGAATCTCTGGGTATTTTTATTTTTATTTAGTGCTATTCATACATTAATACAATAAAAATATTGGAATGCCGACAAAGATCAATAAAAACGTATAGTTTAAGTGGTTAGAGCACTTGGACGGCTTCCAAGAGGCGCGAGTTTGAGTACCGCTAAGTTCATATTTATATTTGTCCCTAAATATAAATCGTATTTTTTAATTTTGATTATAATATAATACTCATCATCCAGAATACATGCGTCTAAGTTATTTTTTTTTAACAAAATTTTGTTACTAAGCGTTCTACAATCAACCTGAATAAATAAGTTACACTTAAAAAAGTTATAATTCATACTCTATTACTATTTTCCCCGACGCTAAATGATTTTTTATTTATATCATATAATGTTTAATATGCAGTATATTTTTGTTGTTTTATCATAATATAGGTAGGGGACACATAGAACAAACTAAAAAATATCCAAAAGGATGGCAACACAAAATTATGCTTTAATTAAATATTTGTATTACAAAAAAGGGTTGCTACATTAAATGACATTTTGTAAATTAGAAATTAACAAATCCAAACTTATGACAACCTAATTAAATTTTATGACAGTTGCCTAATTTGATTTTTTAAGGAGTTTTGAAAATGTAAAAAATTTATTAGAAATAAGTTTAAACCCACGCCAAACGCCACTCAATACACATTGTCCTGATAATTCTTCACACTAGGTTCCCTCTACCTATCCTGCTATTTACGGGATACGGTAAATATTTACCTATGAAGGCAAGATATTGGAAAATCTCTTTACCAATTGAACTATGAGTACACACGATAATTATGAGTCCGATATTACTGGAAGTAATGCTTATATATAAAGTAACTTTTACCTGCGGCTTCGTCCCCGATACCTTATGGAAGGTAATAAATTAGGCATTCATGAGTAACTGAGACTATTGCTACAATAATAATTATATCGAAATGATTACGAAACGTAAAATAATATAGATTTTACTCTTCCTGGAAAAAGGGGCTATACAACACAAACAGAAGTGGCCAAATCGAACTCGTAGTTCTTGAGATTTTATGTTCAAGCAAACAAACTGTTTAGCTTTTTAATATTAGTATGAACTAGTATAGATTAAACCTAATCTTATTAACGAACAAAAAGGTGTACATTAGATTTTCTATACACATCTTACTAATTATCTCGCTTTTTTTAAGTAAAGTACAAGATAATAATAAAACATTAAATCTCAGGTATACAGGGCAGTTAGCTGTTATTACATGGTGGAATCAAGAACAGTGTATCCGAACTTCTGGCGAGTGATTAATCTCATCCATATCCTGCTCATCCTGGCGCATTGGTTTGGTTGTTTCTACTTCTTGCTGTCTGAAGCTGAAGGATTTCAGGTGGGTACCAGAATCCAAGAAACAGAAGACAGAAACTATAAATTTAATTTCTGAAACTGACTGCATACATGATTACAGATGATTTTATGTGTGTGAGAATAATAAAAGAAAAAAAAGTTATATGGAAAAATATAATATTGACATTTCCCTATACTATATAAGCTATGTAAGATAAGCTGCAGCGTTGATTGCCGCAATGCAACACAAAAATGAGCCAACAACAATGACATCCAAACAGAATGTTGAAAAAAAAACCTCTAGATTTAATAAAATTAAGTTATAGCGTTTTACGATTAAGTGAAGACGTTCAGGCAAGACGTTTATATTAACCCCGTCGTAAAGCAATCAGTTAGCCGAGGTATAATGAAATTTCCTTTCTAGAATGCAAATTGCTGAAATAAAGAATTTACTATGCATAATATATACTGTGCGTATTATTTTTACTATATTATATAGAAATCGATATTACTTAGCTATATTATTATATAGATATATAATAAAATAGCTAAGTAATATCGATTTATCCAGTTTAAAACGAACGCCGTATACCGCATATAGCAGAGTAAGCAGAGAGAACATAGTGTTAAAACACTCCGACGGACTCACCTGAGTGGCAGAACTCAACGCCGCGTTTTGTCTTATTAATAGAGCGGGAGAATGAAAATAATTATTTCCTACGAATGGGAAACGAATCCAAAAATGACAGAATTAAATTTAAAAAGAATGATCTCCCTTAGTATTAACAGAAAAAATGGAGAGCGACACAAACATCAGGGGAAATATATTATTTGAAATTATTTACAATTCTCTGCTCTGATGAAACAAAGCACGGCGTTGAGATCTGCCGGCTGCCACTCAACACGTAATGTGAAATTGGGCGGAAAAAGGATGTTATAGTGCGTTATCTCTCTATCTTCTCTGCTATCTATACATATATAAAATAAAATAAGAAAATCAAAAAATAGTGATTTAAGAATATAAATTTTTCAAGTGTATATAATTAATTACACTCTATTAAAACAAAAATACAATAAATATAATAAATCTGTCTATCTGTCGTTCAGTGTGTCCGGGCGGTTATCTATGGAACAGTACACTATATAATAAAACTTAAACAAAAACAAACGTTTTAATTTTTTTTCTCCAATATCCAATGTCTGGTACAAGCTCACCTGTATTATAGCAATAAATAATATTTCCAGGGTGACTGGGCGTACCCACATCGTCCAGGCGACTATGCAACACTGACCCGCAAGTATCTTGGCTCTTTATACTGGTCCACATTGACATTGACTACTATAGGAGATCTGCCCACACCTGAAACTAATGCTGAGTGAGTAGCATACGCATGTTTGTTGTGTATTATATTACATAAACATATATACCTACGCGTAATATATATATATATATATATATATATACTATATATATATATATATATATATATATATATATATATATATATATATATATAATATATATATATATATATATATATATATATATATATATATATATATAAATATATATATATATATATATATATATATATATATATATATATATATAATATATATATATATATATATGTATATTATTTTTTACTCCGTGTAAGTACTTCTTATTTGGTGTAAAATATCCTGGCATATTTTTTTTTTATTTTAACCAAAATATACTAAAATTTTCTCTCTGTGTTATTTCTAACGTATAATATATCAAACGTATAAATAATTTTAATTCAACAAAATGGAATTGAAATTTTTAATGAACGTCTTTATGCGATAATTTATATAATACGCGTTAATTGTGCATAATATCTTTGTGTTTATTAAGTATAAAAAAATATTGATATTTAATTATTTAATTATAAAACAACACTGTCATTTTAATATAAGTTATGTATAACCTATAATTTAAAAAAAAACCTAATTATAATACTAAGGTGTAAAAAAATATAAATGCAAATTTAAAATGTTCTTTCGTCATATAATTACATAGTAAACTTTTGTAAATTTAAACTGAAGTTATGAGATTTATTATTATTTTTTTATTTAAAACGTATATAAGTTAAAATCTAAGTAAGAACATCCTAATAACTCATATTTTATAGAAAGTTGCTAACCGTGTAGGTACAAAGTTTAAGTAATTAATAAAATAGTCTGCTGTTTTTTGAAAAAAAAAATATGTTAATCGCTTAATTAAGTCAGTAGAAGAAAATATATAAGAACAAATTAGGTCCTTTACTTCGTGGTCCTTATTACACAAAATGTCTTACGGAAAAAGAAATAAAAATACAAGTTTAAATTGGTAAGGTGGGTTACCACCATACCAAATGACAAAAAAATATTTAGTTACTTAATACTGGCTAGTAGCTAGTAGTACTGGCTGGCTAGCTTAATCAAATTTTATTTTATAAAACCGTAACGTGACTGACATACGCAGAGATAAGGCACAGTTCACATTTAGAATCCTAAAATTTTATAGATTTCAAGTAAGCGTATATTTAAGTTAGTTAGTTACTCCTTGGTAAGGAGGGAAGTTTGGAAAAGCCCTAAGAATTAAAAATACAAAATCTAAAAACGCAATAAGGAACATATTTCCTTCTTCTTCTTCTTCTTGGCATTAGTCCCGGCTATTTCCTATCACAAGGAATATATTTCCTATCTGGGACTTTATCAGCAAGTAGTGAAACCGGCCTTGAGAATGCACAAAACAATATTAAAAATAATTAAGGGTTTTATTTTACCATAAGATGTTTTCTTGTGGTTAAATTAACCGACTTTTCCGAAAATCGATCAAAAAATAATTTTTAATATTGTTTTGTGCACTCTCAAGGTCGGTTTCACCACTTGCTGATAAAGTCCCAGATAGGAAATATATTCCGTGTCTGGTAGATAAACACCAAAAATTTGGTTTCACAGGTCTCAGATAAAAATATCTAGCAGATAAAGACCTGTTTAAATCATTAGCCTTTATTTCGTAGACAGCATGAACTACCAGCTTACTGTCTGAAACTTTATTCGTAACTAGTGAAATTGGCCCTAAATATCGAAAGCTATCGATAGTATATTCTTGAAAAGTGTGGTTCTATACTCTCCGACTAGGTGATTTTCTTACAAAGTATATAGATTTGAAAAGTGAAATTAAATTGAAGATTTTTTACAAAATAAAAATAAATGGTAATTATAAAACAAAGCAAAATTATTTTTACACAAAATATAGTATTCTCTCTTTTTATAGGAAACACTTTTGTATTTGAATCCGAGGTGGATTCATAATATAATAAGACTATGTAAAAGTACCCTTACACTGCACTGGTCTGTTCAAGTAAACAGAAGTTCCAAATTTAATGAAACAAGCTGTAGGCAGCGACTTCGTTTACGTTGACATTGAAACTTATTATATATCTAGTTTTATATCGATCCCATAAAAAACTAAGATATCATCGCTTAGTGTTGTCATGCGATACCTATAGCACTTAAATGCCAAATTTCAGACTGCTATACTCAGTATTTTCTTTCAGCTTTGCGTCGTCTGTCAGTCAGTCACTTAGTTTCTCGTCATTTTATAAGGGTGTTAAATAGCTAAAATTCATCAGTTGCCAATATATTATGTAGGTAAAAGTAAAAAAAAAAATCAATAAAATTATACTTTGTGTAAAATTACAAGAAAAAAGTCAATTACGAATTATTCCTTAGCTATACAGCTCTGAAGAAAGTATATTCTTACTAGTTAAAGTATAAAGGACTAGATACACATGTTATTCACGGAACACTGGTTCAAATTCATTGGAATATTTTGTATAATTACTACAAATAGATGATATAAAATGTATAACGTACTTCGATATTCAATTATCATGTACATATTCTCATGTGGGTAACGATCTTATAGTTCATTTGTAATGTTTGTATCAATATAATGCTTAAGGATTCATATCCTACACTCAAAAGAGGCTGTTAAGATTAATCTTTTAACACAAATAAAGTTTAAAAAAAAAATTAATCAAAATATTTAAAAGAAATCTTTCTATGCATCGTTAGAAAAATATCATATTCCACAATACAAGAAATTATAATTTTGTTTGTTTTTCATAATTTAAATTATGACCCAAAAGATTAGAATATAATAACAATATAAATACATATTTCCATTTGTTACTGTACTACTTACAGTATTTTCACTTTATTTAGTGAATTGTGCCAAGTACATAATATTATACTCTAGGTACGTATATAATTTTATTTTCTTAATTATTTAAAAAAGTAAAATAAAGTAAAGTACTCTTAAAATAAATATTTAGTAATTCACGTTTTTATTTTTATATGAACTTGTTTATAAAAAAAATAATCTATTAATATTATTGTTTTTAATGTAAGAAATTATAATCTCTTCCCAATAAATTGAACCAAAATGGTGTATTTATAATATTTTTAAAAATTATATATTACATTCGAACATTCTTTGTATACTGCTAATATTTTTAAGTGATAAATTTAAATAAATACTATAACTTTTAAATACAAACGACGCCATTTTGGTTTGGAAATCGACGCCATTTTGGTTTCGATTCTTAATCACTTAATTATTTCCAATATTTATAACAAAGCCAATAAGGTTTAAGGTTAAGGCTTGAATATATTTGTATAATAAACACATACATATATGTATATATGTACTTATAAACAATTTGTTGTATGCATAGCACGCATGGAGGCCCCAAATTTTTGCCGCGACGGGGACTCAAATCCCGACTACTACAATTCAGGTCTAACCGGGGGTACGTTACTAAATACGCAATTGGTCAGATCATGGATTATTATACAATAATGTACTTAGCTATATAATTAATATTTATATATTATACATTTAAATCGATTTAGAATATTTATTCATATCATTCGTTTCTGGCAAGCTGCGACAAGTTATTGACAATGCACTGTATTGAGCTTTCTTTACATTGACTTTTATTGCCAACTAGTTCTTCAATTAGGCCATTACAAGCACTTTTGTAACGTCTATTTATATTGCAGTGTCAGTAGTGTCAGTCCTACAGGAAGCTATTATTATAGCCGCTCAGAAGACAGGATCTGCTAAAAAAAACTGGCGAAAAGCTCAACAGTCGCTCATTTGAAATGTCAATTTCAAATTATTTATGAATAATTATAAGCTTCCCAAAGGAGCCTTAAGAGCTTTTAATTCCACGTGCAACTATCAATATAATAATTTTGAATAAAATAATATTATGTTTTAATTAATAATACATTTTTAACTTAATTGTTTGAATGGAAGATCTGATATCACCTTGTGCTAAAATGGAACTTGTAACCTCTTGAAGGCGAAAACTAGGTGTTACCAGCTAATTTTTATTTCTAATATCTATACTAGTCTATCACTGTTTTTTAAATCATTTTTAATATTTTAACGGACGAAGTAAAGTATTTTTAATCTATAATCTGCATCTAAATTGTCAATATCAGTAATAGTAATAGTAATTATATAATATGTAAACCCATAATCTAATATACGCTATATTTTGCTTTGGTTGGTTTGGTACAAAGTAGCAACATAATATGGACATCAATGACTGACCTGAGCACTTGCTTGAATCTATTCAACAAATTATGGCAATTTAAAATGATTTTACATTAGATATCCCAGAGGTAGGTAGGAGATAGGTTTTGTGGTAGATATGATTTTTTATACATATATACATATGTAATATAATGTTTGTAAAAAGCATTTTTAGATCTTTAGTTGATTATATAGTTTAAAGATTGTCTGAACGGGATCAAGTATAACAGTTTTATATTTTCCCTCAGTCCTCAAATAAAAATTTATATCAATTTAAAGTATTTCACAATACGATACTTTTTATGGAAGTGGCTGAAACATAAAATTTTCTTTTCCACGTAAACAAAGTTGCGGACGCAGATTGTTTACGTATAAAAAGTTAACAATGTAATTGTCTATACTCTACAGCCACTATAACCGGCTAAGATTTAATATTTAAGGAATAGCATTCTCTATTAAACGTCTTTTTAATAAAAAAAAATATGTAAAGAAATTCTATGATTCATGATATATGAATATGATAATGAATATTAATATTATAATTCGATTTGTTCAAAGTATAAACAATATGAATTTAGTTAAAAAATATGGACTATTAAATGAAAATATCATATAATTTCGACTTCAAAGCACAAGTTATATATATATATATATATATATATATATATATATATATACTATATATATATATATATATATATATATATATATATATATATATATATATATATATATATATATATATATATATATATATATATATATTATATATATATATATATATATATATATATGAAATGAATACACACACCGGTTTTTATAGTAAAATTTTAATTTTAAAAGCGCTGGCCTAGTTAGTCTTTTAGTTGTTTGTGTAATTTGTCACTATCATTATATACCTAATACGAGATATATTATACGGGGGGGAGGAGGGAGATGAGTATCATTCAAGGGATGTCTTCAGAAATTAAAGCTAAGAGCTAACCCCCAATAGCTAAGATGCTTTTAATTTTTTGGTTTCGTTACATCGAGTGCGGCGTTAAGTCCCGACACTTATCGTATGAGTAACGGAGGCACTTTTCTAGTTCTCTCTATCTATTCCACAAATTAAAAGATAATTAATAATTAACTTTCACAAATCAAACAATTCATTTTGCAAATCTATTTGAACTATTTAATTAATTAAAACTAAACTTTGGCCCTACATAAAGGAAGTATATTAAAATCATCGTACCATGAAAATGTAAATGGACCACAACCAAATTAAAAGCTTTTGTACGGTAAAATTTGATATAAACCAGTAACCAATGAAGAATGTCACAACACTGAGTTACTTTCTACATGTCAGGGATGCCGGGCCTGTAGAGTTGTAGGGAGAGAAGCTCAGATCAGTACCTGAAACTTGCGACTCAGGTATAGGTTTATAAGGAAGGTTGAATTTTAAAAAAAAGAAACTGAAACTGCACCAGGATTTTACACAAAACAGGACAAATAGTTTTATTCAATAATATTACGAGAATATTAATTTAAAAAAAATACCATTTATAAAAATAAAACTAGTGACGCGTTTGCGGTTGCAGTCGCTTACATTCAACTTAGTTTTTCTGCCTGTAAGTGAAAACTGAATGAAAATCCGTTCCGTTACTTGAGAGATTTCAAAGTATAGCAGAAGAGAATATAGATTTAAACCTTGACCATTGTAACCACCAGAAGGACATTGTAACAAGACACAAGTGACTTCCAGACAGTGTTGAAAACATGTGTGTTGAATGGCGGAACTCCACATCGCAAGATAAATGAGAATAAAAATTTTATATAAAATATTTAAATGGGCGGAATTTTTTAATAGTTATTTTATTCTTAAATGCATAGATTAATTTGATTAAAATGTATAAATTTGTAATATTTTCATATTCTTTCTTTTTAGCGTAAAATAATAAAAAATATGAACTAAGCCATCACTCGTAACTTGCCGAAAATCTCACAAGTATCATAAATCAGAAACACTGTAAGGATCCTTCATATTTTATTTGCGAATCATAAAGCAAATTCCCTATTAAAATTTATATCATTGCTAAATTTACGTACCTTTTCAACTTATAAAATCAAATGACATAAAGTACATGTGCATTGAATTTCGGATATTAAAATCTTATTGAGTCGAATAGTCCATTTTTCGAGAAAGGCTCTAGGCAGGCTATAGATATGTTATAGGTAGGCTATAGGTAGGCCATATTACATTACGGAAGATCAGACTTACCGGGCACTAATACTGTCATGTTTCATATAAAACTCTTAGTTACTTTCATTTGGTCAAGCGGACGAAACCGCAGGGAAAAGCTACTCTATAGTAAAATTTTAACATTTTATATAAAAAAATGGGAAATAAATACATACATGTAAATATTTCAGGTAATTTTTTTTTTAATTCAAACGTAAATTAATTAAATATATTAAAGACAAATTTAAGTTTAAACTTCCTGATCTAGAACAATTTATATGCAACATGTAGATGTATGTATAATCAAGTTAAATCAAAATACTAAGGCCTAGCTTATTGACTTAAATCGCTCGTGTCTAGACGTAAGTGAAGTCTCCAAAGCAATTCTGCTGGGGATCACAACCACTTGGAATGTCTAGCGATGTCAAATTATGAATTATTCAAATGTCAAATTACTCGTATGCTGGCAAAATGTACATATAATATTATATACTGATATTGTAAATATGCTAACTCTACCTCAAGATCTGATGGTGCGTTTTTTTTAGGGATAGTTCATTTATCTACTAAGCTAATAGGTTATATTACATTGTGTATATATATATATATATATATATATATATATATATATATATATATATATATATATATATATATATATATATATATATATATATATATATATATATATATATATATATATATAACAGTAACGATAAATAAAAAGAATTTGCTCTTGATTTTTTATATAAAACGTTTAAACTACCTTGTGAGGGCTTAGAAAAGGTAAAGGTTCTTCCTCATATTACAAGTATGGCTGGAAATTGTCGAGCTTATGTATTAAAGTTATGGGTCTATGTCCCCTGACACCCATAAAATATACGGTGAAGGACGTCCGCAAGTCCACTTCCAGTTTATGTGTTAGTCAATAAATTTCGTAATGATTAAGCCACTGCTCATAAAATTTCATTTTTATATGTTCATAATTGCTAGATGTTGTATGGAATATTTTTTTATAGCTTCACGCTGTATCCCGTAAGGACAGGATCGGGAGAGGGAGCCTAGAGTTAGAACACTTCGTTTTCCACTTTCTGCCTTAAAAGCAATTAAATAATTTTACCTTTTATTAGTCGGATTATATAAAATGGATGTACTTTCACATCTTACTCGGTAAAAATAATTATTTAAGTTATTAATAAGTTATATTATTATCATTCCCCCCACTCCACACCGACAAGCGCTGTAAATATCTATAATTCGGGTATAGTAGTATTATAACCTCTGGAGCTATTGGTCCGGATTGATAAATTGTTTTGTGTTGAATAGTCTATTTATCGAGACACCTGTCCTTTCATATAATATAATTTAGCCTGTCATTTCATATAATATAATATATTATATCTTGCTGTTCATTTCAACCTAACCCACTGTATCTGCGGACAAAGTCGTCTGCTTTACACAACTAGATGAAGCTAGTAGTACACATATTTTTTCCAACTGCTCTTACATGAATCATTGCTTGTTAGAAAAACGATTTTTTTCGTTTCTTGACTCTCAATCTCAGTGTTTATTTACTAGCATGTGCTAGTTACATACATTTAAACCGTTTAAGGTAAGTCGCTTTACAAAATATTATTATTACGCTATTCTCGGTATTATATAATACTAATGAAATAATTAACTAGAACCAGATGCTGAAGCACAACAGAACAATTCAATTAACGTACGTCAAAGAGCATCTTAATCTAATGAAAACTGCAGAATTACGTCTTTTCTTGCATATAGCATGGTAGAGAGAGAACATAGTGTTAAGACACTCCGTACCCCATTTCCCGACATTGGAAACATTATGTTGAGTGGCGGAACTCAACGAGAAATAAATGAAAATCATTATTTATCCCCTAATGAGAATCGAACTATCGCGTTTACAGCCTGACGCTGTACCGATGCGCTCTTAATATATCTAAAAATACTTTGTTTTACCATCAATCCCTTAGAAAATGTAGCCTACATTTTCAACGATGTCCTTTCCCCGTGGGTAGCATAACAACCGATATAACGTAATTAGCTCTCTAGTGGCTTGGTTAAGTCAAATGGATATATATATCTAAAATTTACGTACTATATTTGGACAAAAGCTTAATAGAGAAAAGCTTAATAGGTCTGAAATTGGGACAAAAATGAGGTACGGAATCTTTTATCACTACAGTTTTGTCAATAGGTATAAAGAATATACCTATCCTGCTGTAAGGAAAAATTATGAAAACCGAAAAATATATTCGACAAAGTCCAGCAATCGAACACGCAATATTTCTACAACAAATGAAAAGATCGCCCTGCCATCTGTTATCATAATATGTGAGTATATGGAGAGAATGAGTAATGCAAGAAAATAAGAGTGGGAGGTTGACCTCGGTTGACCTTCCAATACATATAGTAAAACATCCAGTACCACTTGTTTTTTTTTAATCATTTATAAAGAATTAGAATTTCTTTAATTCTTTTCCAAAAATTCGCTTCTTAGCTTTACTTTATCTAAAATATAAACAATACAAAACTTCTCTAATCCATATAATTAGTATTAGTAACCACTGTATATACGAGTATACTAATATTATGAAGATAAAGAGTATGTTTGGTTGAGCCCGCTCATCTCAGAAACAAATGGTTCAAATTAAGAAGTTATTTCTAGGTTGGGTAATCAATTTACATTGTTATATTAATAATTTCAATATAACCCTCTATACCTACAGAATGTATGATACATTACACTTAAGTAATTCCATTTCACTAAGCAGGCAAAGCTGCAGGTAAAACCTAGTGTACAAAAGCACGGTGTTTCTGAGAAGAGTGATGGAGTTAAGCTAATATATATATATATATATATATATATATATATATATATATATATATATATATATATATATTATATATATATATATATTATATATATATATATATATATATATATATGCACCTGTAACACCTCTGGTGCTACATCGGGTCGGGGTCGTGGACGTTGGTGATCACTTCCCATCAGGTGACGCGAACGCTCGTTTGCCTTGTTTTTCCAATAATAAAAAAAAACACATCTTGTTTATTTTTTTTTAATGATGCTATCCTCAATTCTTAATAGTGAATTGGTTTATATAATTATAAAGGCATTATATATACATATTAGTATTTGTATAAAATTTATGTAACTCCATTATGAAGCATATATCTCAATGAACTCATAGATCGACCGTCCAAGCATAAGGTAGAGTATTCCTTTCCTTCCACTCCTCATTTCTCCTCTCGTATTTCTCTCAAATTTTAAATTAAAAAAGAAGGGAAACAAAAATAATTTAAATACTATTATTATAAAATAGGTTGCCGAACACATTGCGCTAATATTCAAATTCAAGATATTCTTTATTTAAATAGCCATTTACAAGCACTTTTCAATGAACGAATGAATGAACAGATCTAGCCAATTTCTAGTTACCCAAGCCAATATTGAACCCACACCTTCATTGAGTCAGAGACGTCTACTCTACTATTCCTAAAACGCGATCAAATTAAGCCTGAGTGCTTTCGAAAATATTTACTTAGAAAATTATATTGTCTCATCAATAAGGCATTGATTCAATAAACATGATTCAATCTGTGTTTCACGGAACAGTGGGCTTGTACTCCATTAATTTAGAATAGAATACAACATCCGTTATTGTTAATTAAATCTATTGTAAGGTTTTTTCTTCCTTATTTTTATATTACTAACTAATTATTGTGTTATGTTGTACATTACCTATTTTGTGGGATAGATGGAGAGCACTTTGTGAATATATCGGTCTCCAATAGAGTTTATGATTTCTGAACCTTTTTTATTTCTCTACGTAAAAGAATTTCTAACGTGAACTACTCGACTATAGAAATTTTAAATTGTTTACTAAACCTTTTGTTTTATTGCAAAATTATTATAAATTTTAAATGAGAGGGACTAATAAATTTAAAATGCCATATTTTTAATTGTCACAAATAATTTTAATATTATTATATGAAGCCGTTGTTGTGCAGCGGCTCGTCTGACTGTAAGCGCGATGGTTGTACGCTCAATTCCCACTAAGGGAGGATAACCTAATCTTAATTTTATTATTATTTTGGTGTTAAGTTCCGCCTTTCAACACGATCTTGAAATGAGTAAAACTATAAAATAATATTATCAAATAAAAATATAATATAAATTCAAATTCAATTCAAAAAAAATATAAATTATAAAATATAATTTTATATTTTAATTATTTGTATATCATTTTAGGTGATAGCCGAATGTATAGCAAATATGTAATATAATGTTATAAAAAGACAGTACACAGACAGTTTTGTACGCTTAATCACTAAAACCGAAGAAACCAAATAAAATCGTGTAGATGGATCGAGCTGAGCACTTGTTAAATAATAATGTATATCTTTATTTTTAAGTAATAACTTGTTACTTACAAGTATAAATTTGAAAGTTTTAGTTTACCGACAAGTTGAAGTTTTCTGATGGCTAACTCTCCAAAAGCTCAACAACACTCGCTCGGTTGGTACTTAGTCAAAAAAAATATTTTATACAATTTCAGATTGAAAACATTTCAGAATTTTATTTGAAAGTTATAAAAGTGTGAGGAAATATTGCAAATTGAAAACAAAGTATATTTGATATATATATATATATATATATATATATATATATATATATATATATATATATATATATATATATATATATATATATATATATATATATATATATATATATATATGTATATATATATATATATATATATATATATATATATATATATATATATATATATATATATATATATATATATATATATATATAATACAAGCATCCATCATCAGCTTCATCAGATTTAACATACATATTTATATATATAAACTTATTGCATATTTATATTTATAAACTTATTATATAAAACTGGTAATTTCAGAAGAAATAACAACTATAAAAGAAATATCGGTTTTATCAAGTGTACTACCTAATGAGCTTCAAATTCACATTATTTTACTTCAAATTTTACTTGGTTCGAGGCAACCAAATAAAATTTAAATGTCTATTACAAATTTTAATATTTAGTACAAAACATATAATTCCAAAATAATTTAAATCATAGTATTACACAAACTTAATTATTTAAAGCAATTACGTTACGATACCTTCTTCCAAAATTCAATCAATAGACGTTGGAAGAATTGTTTTTGAGAACTAATTTAATTAATCTAACTAAATTATTCTAACCGTATCTACTTTATGGCTTAAACGCAATTATAACGAATATAAAAAAAGATTTTAAATCAATATATTTTATTGAACCATGATCTGACCAAAACTCTTGTTCATCTTAATAAAGCTAAATTTTACAATTTAGATGGTGACTGTTTTGTCTCATACGTCAATTCATTTTAAATGCGAACAGTGCTTTTGTTGTTATTATAAATACAAAAATAATCCGGAAAAAATTTAAACATTTGTATGTAAGAATATGGCAGACAGGTAAGTTCTATACAATATTATTTCGCACTGTACTTAAATTTGATAACATTTCATAATGTCAATTTATACTCTTGATAGAAGATTCAAATATGTAGACCCAATTACAAACAACACAGGCACTGCTGATCTGTTTGTGAATACGTATCGAGGGAAACAGCCATTTTGTTGCATGATAAACTTAAAATGGTGGCGGCAGAAATTTGGAGGCTGTTCGCTTCGCAGCGAAACTGGTAACATTTGATGTGAAATAATTTCTTTTGTCATCGAATTATTGTTATTATTTTCTTTCTTCCTTTTGTTTTTCCTCATCGATCGATGATTTCGCGAAGTTATGAAAGTTTTCGAACAGCCTTCATTGTTTGAAACCGCCATTTTGGTAATATTGACGCTTACTTTTTTCTTTATTTTTGACGTGTTTTACTGCAACTGTTCGAAAACTTTGCACAGTTATTTTATGTTTAATTTATTTTATGGTAACTTTTTAATTTTTTTATATATTTTATGGCTTAAACGAGTAGCATGTGTATGTTTTTTTGCCAGTGATTATCTATGTTTTATTTCTCAAATAATATTAGTTAAGATACGAAATATTAAATAAATGATCTTGACACGATATTGGTCATAGAGGGCTTCTTGGCTAGGTTCTAATAATAGTATTTACTAATCTCTTCTGTACAGATACGTGTTCACGATTGTCAGCTATCTCATTGGGGTGTTCATTTTCGCCACAATAGTTGGACAAGTTGGCAATGTCATTACTAATAGAAATGCTAACCGGCTGGAATTTGAAAGGCTGCTGGATGGCGCAAAAACCTATATGAGGCATCATAAGGTAAGTAAAATATTTATAACGAAATGTTGACAAAAAGCTATTTAAATCTTCGGTGCCTATCGCATGGTATATTATGAAGTGAATATGCCCTTTTCAGTTCAATTTAAAAAAATATTATGTAAAAATCGTCTAAGAAATTTTCTAGCACTTTCTTTTAATATTTCAACCATAGTTAAAAAATATCTTAAGTTTCTAAAACTGTTCAAGCGAGGAGTAGGCTTGCTTTGTGTTTCTTGATTCTCACAGAAAAACGTTTTCACTTGACCTGGTTTACCTTTAACTGGAGCTGTTGTAGAAACGTTTCAGGACTTCTTCCACATAAAAACTTTTTTTTTCATCAACATCTTTAATGTTATACATACTACATTTCTGCTTGCGGACTTGCCTGTGTAGTTGTCGATGTTTTCTCTCTGTAAAAATTGACATGCAATCTCCAAAAATCAATAAGCATTTTATTTTTAAATCTTACATTTTAAATTATATGTTTCATTTTTGTAAGTGGTGATATTAATTTATACAAGATTCAACTCCTTATTTATTTTTCAGTGGATTTTCCAAAATTCCTTTCTTAGTGTTAATAGTTTAGTGTAGAGCGTAAGGTGTAACTGCGATATATCAAGATTTAGAGGTTATTGTTCCGGTTTAGGCCGTAAACTGATTTTTGCTTAACAGTTATATATCATCTTATACTGTTAATATAGAACAATATTGATAAATCTACCGTCACAGTTAAATAAGAACATATCAATATATTCCAACATGGCATACACACAAGTTACACATATAATAATTAATACCTATATAGAACTCTAATTATACTTTATGTATAGTTTTTTCGTCTATATTAATTTCTTTTGGTCTATATTTAGTTTAGTTAGGAAACATTAGGTGTATTATAAAAAAAACACATTAACGATAAAGTATATTTTTTAACATTATGGGTCCCATGAATCGCATATAGTAAATTTTCTAGTATCCCATAAACTTGTAGCATAAAAGCTTTTACATCGCATTCGCTAAATTGATTGCCTTTTATCAACACTTTACCATTGAAACCTATATATATATATATATATATATATATATATATATATATATATATATATATATATATATATATATATATATATATATATATATATATATATATATATATATATATATATATATATATATATATATATATATATATTATATATATATATATATATATATATATATATATATATATATATATATATATATATATATATATATATATATATAGGTAGAATATATAGGTACCTACATGTTGTTATTATTACTATGACTTTAAGCATGATGGTGGTGAGTTCAACCCTTACCGCGAAACCAACGAAAAACGTACCATTCCATAGATAATAAATTATTTTTCCTATTTGGCAAGATTCCTCAAATAAATACACAATGCCTTTAATACACGGTGTCTTGTCACTAGGTTCTCTCTGTTTGCTGATATCTGTCTTCATGATACACTGTAGAAAAGGTGAAGCTGATGAAATTTAAAATAAATTAAATATTTATACTCTACATTAACATCGTTAGGTCCCAGGAGGTATGAAACGGCGAGTGCTCCGTTGGTACGACTATTCCTGGTCAAGAGGAAGAATACAAGGAGGAGGCGATATCAATACAGCATTAGGGCTGTTGCCAGATAAACTTAAGACTGAATTGGCTTTGCACGTTAATTTGAGTGTTTTAAAAAAGGTACACAAGTAAATCACATCAATGCGAATTTCTTTATTATAGTATCAATTCTTTAATATATAATAACAATTAATACCTTTACTTATAAGCTGTAGTCGAAATATATATATATATATATATATATATATATATATATATATATATATATATATATATATATATATATATATATATATATATATATATATATATATATATATATATATATATATATATATATATATATATATATATGTATATATATATATATATATATATATATATATATATATATATATATATATATATATATATATATGTATATATATATATATATATATATATATACGTATATATATACATATATATATATATATATATATATATATATATATATATATATATATATATATATATATATATATCACTGTTTAAGGTAACCATCTTCCAAGAATGCCAGCCAGAGTTTCTCCACGACTTAGTATTAAAGATGAAAGCGTATATTTTTACGCCTGGCGACTCTATATGCCGAAAAGGTAATTATTATTTAGTTTTATAATACTTTTTTTTTACTACTGATAAATATATTTGTATATAATGTAAAATAAATTTGAATCGATCGTGACGCAGTGGGACAGCGTCTGATTGAAAATAGATGATAATAGGTTCGATTCCCACTCGATAGAATGAATTTCTCAAGATTTTCTCAACCTATCCAGCTATATTAGAATAAAGCGTGAAACAAAGGAAAACCGTAAAAAAATATTATTATGAAATAACAAACGACTTAGATGACTTAAATAACCTTTTAATGTTTGAATTCAATAGAATATTGAAACATTCACCTACAGTTTATTCATAGATAACTTCTACATTGTAAATAAATGTCTTAACTGTCTAACTAAATAACTTCAATATATTTTAGGTGAAGTGGCTCGGGAAATGTTTATAATAGCAGATGGGATTTTAGAAGTGATATCGGAAACAGGACGAGTTCTCACTACTATGAAAGCTGGTGATTTTTTCGGTGAAATAGGAATTTTAAATCTTGACGGTCTTAACAAGTGAGTATTTTATTAACTACTAAATATTAACTCTATATATATATATATATATATATATATATATATATATATATATATATATATATATATATATATATATATATATATATATATATATATATATATATATATACATACAGTACACAATAAACATATTTTTTATTGCATCAGAACACGCTTAAGATAGCATAGTCTTAGTTTTCTAAAGTTACTATCTCAATAGGAATATTCAAAGAGATTTTAAATGAGTTTAAGCTAATAATTTTAAAAAAATATCTGGATTGTTGTAACAATATAGCAAGCTAATGAATGAGGGCAGAGGTCAATTACCTGTTGGCGACAGATGACAAGTTAAAGGGGAAAATGATCAAAAAATAACCAGAATTCTTAGTGTAAGACATCGGAAAAACAAGAAACAAAAACCCTTTATAATTTTCATGAGTTAGAAAAAAAATCGGTTCGCAAAATCTATTGACCTTTGCAGTTCAATTCAAAAATGCTTATTTGTGATAGTTAAAATTATGACGAATATGATACAGGCACTCATGTTAAGAGAACTTTTCGCCATTATATATAAACTTGTACTATATATAAAATATAAAATAAATATAGGTACGTCAGCACCATAATATTCCAACATAAAATTATCGTGATTGTCAGTGTGATGTAAAATTTCGTATAGCTTCAGATTACATACTTAAAGATATGGCGGCGATAAAAAAAATGTATAAAAATTTATTGCTGTTCAAAATTTATTTTCGTTACTATTTTTTCTTTTTACTATTTCTAAAATTAAGAACTTCGATACCACCATATCTGTATCTCTTAAGTGTTTTACTTAGTTCTCGTTTGAAATAGCTTCGTCTAGTGCAGATTGTGTTCTTCTTAATTGGAACTATCTAGTCTCGCTTATGGCACGAATTTCTTCGGTTTCACCAAAATACATTTTTATAAATGAAATTGTTTGGAAACAGATGCGATATAAAGTTACACCCGAAAACAAATACCCATCAATACGTATTCTATTTAAGTTTCTCATGTTAAAGTAAATGTTACTGATATTGGAATTGTATCAGAACTTTATTTCTTTTTTTTGCTTCACTTAAACTCCAATCTGTCTTCTGTCTTGGGAAAAGTAGGAAGAGTGTTAAGTCACTCCGTTTTCCACTTCGCATTCGCATTACACTAACGAGTTGAGTGGCGGAACACAAACCTGTACTTTATCGTAAAAATATTTCATTCTCTTAGTGAGAATGGATCCCGCAACCATCTTACTTAAGCCAGACGCTGACTACTGTGCCATGGTGGATTTTAACTATAATTTACTTATTCCTTTCAAATTTTCTATAAGCTTGTTAGTGTACTGGACTTTGTTTTACCATTTTAATGTTTAAATTAACAATTATTTAATACACTTTGGCCACCAATAGACCAAAAACAACTTTAATATTGTATGCCTATTCAATTATACTTAATGATTTAACTATAATCAAAATTATACTTTTTTTCTGATGAGTATGTTTATAACTGGGTACCATTTCCAGACGCACAGCCGACGTTAGATCAGTTGGCTATTCAGAACTATTCTCTCTATCACGGGAAGATGTTTTGGCGGCTATGAAAGATTATCCAGAAGCACAAGATATATTACAAACTCTTGGAAGGAAACGATTGCAGGAGGCCAAAAATATGTCTAGAAAATGTGCTAAAAGTAAGTTGGTAGTTAAAATTAGTGATGTTACGAAGTTTCGGTTCCGATTCCGACAGGTCGGAATTTCTGATTAACATAACACCTTCGATGCCAACTTCGGTTCCGAAACTTTTTAATTGGAGGCTAAACATGGAGATTGTAGGACAAGACGGTCAGTGACCAGACAGTACACTGCCTCTATAGGCGCTATTGATACGAGTATATTACCCTATCAGTAAATAATTTTTATATATGGGGAACGTTCATTAATTTTTTTTTAACCTTCCTTTTTATAAGTTGCCTTTCCTACCCCTAATAATCTTAACATATTTGTCTACTGCCCCTGGCTGCCATTTTGACTCCGATTCCGACTCCGATTTGAACCAAGATCATTAACACCGACTCCCGACTTCGGTTACGTTAAAACTACTCACCTAATATTCCAAGTAAAATTATGAATTTGTCTAACTGTTTCATTAATTTATTATATATATCAATCCCTACTTTTGTAAATTAGCTTTTCCTATACATTCTCAGCTTTAAATAATTAAAATTTTATCTTTTATAAGAACAGTACAGTTACCTTCTTAATTCATAATTAGATATACATGTGTATAAGAAAAAAATTGTGCGTACACAGGTGATTGACTAATCATAATATAGATATATATATATATATATATATATATATATATATATATATATATATATATATATATATATATATATATATATATATATATATATATATATATACTTATTTTCTAACGATGTATTAAGCTAATTGAGCATAGTGTAATAATTATAGAAAATTATAGTTTGTTATATACTTTTAAGGGTGGCTTTGGCTTTTATGGCTTATATTGGCATTCAAATTATGAACCAAAAAATATTCCCGAATAGCTAAAAAATAACTACTTTTACGTCTAACATCGACAACAGCAGCTTAAGTATATTATGCCATACATACGCCTGTAACAGATTTAAAAAAAAAATTATATTCTTCAACATTAAAAGACGTACCAATTTATATTTTTCAGATGAAATAAGTCCAGACAAGGCTGGAGATGATAGTGCACCGAAGAGAATTGTACACAAACTAAGAACAGATGTTAAGGTTACTCTTTAAATATTACTTAGTAAAATATATTTAAATATAATATTCGTAAAGAGAAAATGTATGAAATTTTTTTTTGCGCTTCACTTGCTCAGTCTACTGAGGGAACCTAGTGTTAACCTCCTCTCTGCCTTTGGACACATTGCGTCTCGAGTGGCGGTACTTGAAAATAAAAATAAATCATTCTCCTCGCATGAGAATCGAACTCGAAACTGTCGTGCTTAGAGTCAGACCTTGTGTCATTACGATCCCAATATATAAACATAATACTCCTACTAATTCAATGATATTAAAAAAAAGGATGGACTTTTTTAATATAAAACAAATTCAATACACGCAGGGTATTAGGAACGCGATCAGAAGCAGATCTCGGACTGGTCGTCGCTCTGGAGAATCCCTGGAACTGCAGGCATTAGCTAGCAGTGAGCCCAAACTTCGCCGAATGCCACGAGTAGAGAGTGATGATTCCCAAGCCCATAACCAAGAAGTATGTATAAATTTATATAATACCATAAAAATAATACCCTGTAAAATTGAGTATTTAAAGATATTAACAAAAATTGGAGTAAAAAGGCTCCTGTCCTAAGGGTTTCGTGTGGCCAGATCAAATTTATTTAATAAGATGTGCTAAAGTCCTCGGAAAGTCTTGCTATAGAGAAGTCGATATAATGTTTAGAAATCATATATCAAGCAATAGTCTATTTGGCAGTATGAAAAATAAAGGATAAATTGAACTATAAGTTAAAAAATACATTATAAGTCCAAAAGCGTTATGGATTAAAATAATTCCCATAAATTTCATAAAAGCTCCATTAAGCCGCCACTTAACACGCAATGCCTCGAGTGGCGTAAAGTGGAGAACGAAGTGTCTTAACTCTAGGTTCCTTACGTTACTTAACTATTTTAAAATTACTAAAAAAATATATTAACATTTATAAAAAAGATAATAATAATCAATAGAGAATAATTTGATGAAATGAATTGCTTGCCCAAAATTGCTGCAGTTATGGTAGGTTGGAATATTTTTAAAAAATATTTAGATTTTATACTGCTGATCGAGAAGTCTGGGTGGCAATTAAATTTATAAAGTAGAACTTATCCACCTTTATCCTTTTTCTGGATTATACTCATTTTGTATTGTTAATAATTTAATTTCAGTTTAATTTCATTTATCATAATTTTCATTATGTGAATGCAAAATATTGTGAGTATCATAAAGATTTATATACTGAATTATCTAATTTAACAATTCATTTAGTAATAATAGGATAAGTTTACTTCATTTAAATTATTAGATATTAAAATTCTAAAAAAATTGAAATTAACAAATTAAATATAAAATTTTACTAGTTACGTTAATTTTATTAAGGATAACGGGGAGACGACTTCTGGTAGTAAGGATGGCGAGAAAAGCGCATCACCAATTGGAGCAGGTCTACCATTGCTATCACGACTAAAATTGCTAAAGGAAAAACAGGTAGTTACTTGTCTTATATTAATATAAATTACTACACACATTTTATTAACGCATGTCATACAGTGTACGAACACTTAATGGTTACTAATTTTAAAAGAAGATGTTTCGAATTTACAAATAAATTATTATTTTTATGAAAATAATAAAAACGCTAAAGTTGCCATTTATGACTAGTCCGTGTGCTTTAGTATAAATGGAATATATTTATATGACTTACTTATTAATTAACAAATACAATAACAAATAGCTTATTGTTATAATTTACCAGGATCGTGATGAAAAATTGGCAAAGCAAAGGCTTTCGGTATCTTCGGTAATATCTCCTCCACCTCCACAACCAACTCCATCTACTAGTACTATGGTGGAGAGAGAACCTGAAGTTATTGGTGCCGGACTTCCTTTGCTACAAAGGCTTTTGTTACTAAAAGCAAAAGAAGAAAGAGAGAAAAATCAACTAACGCCCAGTGCAAGTAATTTACCATCTAGCTCTGAAACTATCAGCCCAAGCTCTATAAAAAGCCCCTTGAGTCCTACAGTAAAAACTCTTAGTCCAATAAGAAAAGGTTCAGAATCTAGTTCACCTGGGAAAATACAGAGCCCAACAAACAAAACATCAAGAAAAAATTCTTCTGGCTCAAGCGATGGAACTTCAAAACCAAAAGTGAGTTTTAAAGATAAAATATTGCAAGTGCATAGTGACGGAACTGCTGTATGCCAGCCTCTTAACAAAGACGTGAGTGAAAAACCTGCAGCAGTAGTGGAGCCAACCCAAAAATCCGATAGTAATTTAATATCCATTCCACATTCTGTTGTAAGTAAAATAAAATCACCAGTGAAATCTGTAGGTTCAACTTTCCGAGATAAATTGAAAATATTACAAGGTGGAAATTCAGCGAAAGTAAGTGATAACTTATCCACGGAAAAAAGTAAAAACCCAGAACTTGAAAAAAAATCCATTGAAATAAAACCTGTACCAACAAAAGAAAATCAGGAAGAAACAAAAAGCAAAAAACCCTGGTCTAAACTTAAAAAAGCCACTGTATTAGGTGATTCTAAAAGCTATACTAAAACTAGCATTGATGAAAAACATGAATCTGACACCCCAAAGCAAACTGCAAGTTCAAACGTCACTGATAATATTAATTTAAATGTACCTATAATAAATACAAGGGAACTGGTAAAATTAGATAATAACAATAAAATCAAAATTCCTCAAATTAAACAAGATATACCAGCAGTGGGCTCCTCAGGACGTATCCAAGAAAAATCAATAGATCTACTTACAATGTCACCAAAAAAGAATATTGTAACTAGGTCACAAGATAGAATACCAACAACTAGAGGTCCTGCATTGTTATCAAAAGATAAAAAATATAGATCTATCGATGACTTATCCCCAGAATATGGCGGTTTACCATTTGTGAAAAAACTTAAAATATTAAATGAAAGACAAAAATTAGCAGAATTAGAAAAAGTTATTAAAATTAGAAGTTCAAGCTTGGATTGTGCAAGTTCATCAGAAGATTTACTATGCGATACACTCACAAGAAGCCATTCTGAAAGTAGTACAATGGATAAAAGAAAGTTTAAAAGAAAATCGACAGATTCCGTCGAAAGTCATAGCTCGAACGAAACTTTAGAAAGACGCACGCTTAAATCGATACTAAAAAAACTATCCGAGGACGTTACCCCTGCTGAAAGCCCTGAGAAAAGTAACGAATTACGAAAACTTATAAGAGCGCCTACGATAGAAGGATATGCGGCAAGACATTCAAAATTTGCTAAAAGTGTAACATTCCACCGACATACTTTACCATCGCCTCCTGGAAGTATTCCAATGGATATGGCAGACGAAGTTTTTGAATTACCAACTCCTGTCGAAAGTGTCCAACCAATACTACAATCGTCAGAAATAAAATTGCCTGAGGTACCTAAAGTACACCAAGGTCATGTGGATACGGTGGACCCTACGTCAGTTAGAAATAACAATGTTGACACAAATATAAAAGCTCAATATAAATACCAATCACGTGTAGATCCTGTTTATGATTATAAATCCTTAAGGCCAGAGGATATAAGAGTACCAGAAAAACCAAAAATAACAATAATATCTGCAGTGGCAAACCAACGGAAACTGCTAAGAGGTAAATATTTAATTAAAATGTAATTTTACATAATTTTATAATAATTAAAATAGATCTATTCCTTTATCCAGGGTCATTAGAAGAGCAAGAATATTTTGGTGAAGTGTTATTTGGTATAAAACAAGTAATACAGGGTCACTTACATGAAGTGCAAGGAAAGTTTCAAGAAAGGTTTGTGAATATCTAATTTTTACATGATTATGTGCGAAAGCTTTTTATATAGGCTTAATATTTGATTTTCAGATTTAACAGCTTAGAAAATGAAGTTCGAAAACGGGACGAAATTATTGGTCAACTACAAAAACGTATACAGGAATTGGAAAGACTAGGTCTAGGATCACTTCCAGCTCCTGTCGCCACCGAACAAGAATTAGATTCACAAGATGAAAACGATATTGTGTTGCTTAGCCATGACAGTCATCATGAGAGACATCAACAATCGAAAAATAGCTCTGGTAGCGAAGAAATGTCTGGAGTTGAAGAAGGCTTTATGGTAACTATGATTTTTATACGATTTATTAAATGAGTCTTATTATTGCATATACGTATGTATTTACGTCTGTTCACAATAAGCACCTTATAATTTTTAAGTAAGTGTAATTAAAAGAAAACAAATAAGTGTTCTTTTTTATATTATGTGTATATTCAATTACAGAGGGGAGATTCATTAGACACCGTCTTTACTTCGTCACCACCAGAAATAAGCGCTGAAGAAATAAAAGCTTCCGATAAAGATCTACAATCAAAAGCATCTGCAGAAGCAGTATCATCAGACGAATTATCAGAAGAAAAACTGACAGAGCTGACAGAAGGAATCGATTTGACTAAACTCTCCTATTCAGAATTACAGAGCTTAGCCGAGACTTTATCAAATAGAACTAAATCATCTTCAAATAAAGAAGATTGGTCTGTAAATAAGTCTAAGAGATTAGACCTAAACTTAGATGGTAAAGCTGGAACGTACTTAAGGAAACGTGCCGAGAAAATGAAACAAAGAAAATCTTGGGAGGATCAAAATTATCAAGAATCTGTAGAGTTACAGGATTTGACTCGGTAACCGGTTTAACCCGTTTATTAAAAAACATTAAATGACACATTTTTATTGTTTTTTCATGTATTTTATTCTAATTGCGTGTTGCATGTATGTATACTATTCCACGTTTAGCAGCTCTTGTATTATAGCTTCACGCTGTATCCCGCATATAGCAGAATAGGAGGAGAGAACCTTCGAACCTACTGTTAAGACAGTTTCCATCCAATTTTCGGAAGATTGCCGCCGCGAAAAGTCGAATACACAAGAGCGACTAACTTAAAATAACTCGTATCGCAAAGGGAGAGTTGTCGCGTTTAAAATTTTTTTTGCCGCTGCGTCACAACGGTCCCAATTTCTAACTTTTAGTTTAATATTGCTTGCTAATATTTATTGAAATAACTTTAATTTTGATTTTTAGGCCAATTTCCCCGCACATGACTTCAGAGAATCGTTCATTGCTCAGTCCCGAACAATCAAGTCTCCGCACAAGTAAACGAGCAATGTATCCGTTCCATCTTTTTGGCTCGCATCTTGACAATACCAAGACAAAAATAAAGAAAACTTTATCAGTTGACACTGGAATGCATCATACGGGAAGAAAGGAAAGAAGTATGTATATTGTTGATAATAGTGTAAGTTAATGAATTTAGAATGATTATTGAATGATTATTATTTAGAATGATTATTTGTATATTACGTGGTTTCACTTTTTGTACTTATTTTCTTAATAAATGAATATTTGACATTCCATTTGCAGACAAATCTGAATTTATCTTTTACTTAGGTACTGTTATTTCAGTTTTGCACTCATTGGAATTAAGCTTTTAGATAAGATTGGTATAGATTACCACCTAATGTGTAAACACCCGGTTCCTCATTTTCGCCTTGAATTTGAGACATTGCGTTTTGAGTGGCGTCAACCTCACGTTTTGTCCCCCGAGAAATGAAAAGAAATCGTTTCCGCTAGTGGGGATCGAACCAACTACCATAGCGTTTACAGTCAGAGGCTTTCCCAATACGCCATAATGGCGTATGTGTCTTAGGTAATTTTTTTCTAAAGAGGCCAAAGAAAATCCAACACGTATATGTATCCGTTCCATTATATTAAATAATTAATTCAAATATGTGCTATACGAGCATGTGTCGTGGAACGGAAATAAATAATTATATTTTTGATGAATTTACAGAACGCAGCTCCCAACACCACCATCGAAAGTTTAGCCTCGGTTCATTTTTTGGGTACAGTCGCGGAGCCACACCTAAAAGTAATTGTAATGACATTGTGCTGGATATCGGCAGTGATTGCAGCTGGAGTGAAAGGTACGAATTACAAATTGTATGAGCTTAAATTGAATTGGAAGCTATTATTAAAAGAAAGAAAAATATTGAATCACATGTTTTATTTTGTTTATGGTAGGATAAGACACTACGTTCTCTACTTTTCGCCCTAATATCAGACATTTTATGTTGAGTGGGTGAGCTCACCGCCACTCTCTCACTATGTTGGGATCAAATCGTTTTTTGTTCAGATCAGGGTTCAATTACGAGATGGATTTAATGTTAAAAATATTATGTGATATAAATCATTTTATAATGGGGAGCAAAGTTTATTAACACTAGGCTCCCCCTGCCTACCCTGTATGCTGCTATATGCTATATGTTATACAGCATGAAGCTATTTTATTTTTACTTAATGTATTATTTCTCGATACGGCTAACTTATTCATGTCATTTTTGTATACAAAAGAACGTAACGTTATGGTAACGAGCGTAAGCGTATCAAATATATTTAAAATATTTTAGTACATCAACATCATCGAACAGCGATTCCGAATCAGTTCCTCGAACACCAGTCTTCGAAGAGTTCGTCGAGAGTAACTCGAGGAGGAACCGCGGTTTTTCAGCCCAAGACAATATTTCACCAATTACAGGTACTTACTTAACTATATAAAATTATTCACACAAGAGTGTGTCACATTGTCTAACTGTAAACGTGGATGTGGGTTCGATTCCCACTCGGGGAAGATGAATTATTATCATATAGTTCAAATATTAAAATAAAAGTATGACTAGATAGTTATAAATGATTATACTAATTTCAGGAAGCGGAAGTGACTGGGAAGTAATGATGCTGGCTGATGAGCTCGAGAAGCGAGAGAGGGAGATGGAAAGAGATGAATGCAGACGCCATCATTATCCTTGTAGGCTAAGGGATTTAGAAGAAGTAAGTGAACAAAATATAGTTCGTATTAGACTTCATGTTTACTGTAGACTTCATGCTTATGAAGTTCCCGACAAAATAACTTCGATATAAGTGATAAGATAAAAATCTTATACTGATTTTATTGATTGCTTTGTAAAGTGTAAGTCATAATTTGAGTTTTGTTTCTAGGAATCTGATACTCCTCAACGAGAAGATAGTCCAGATGACCTGTCCAATTTAGAAGATTCAAACTCAACTACGCAACTGTTATCGCAATCTATTAGCGAGACTTCTCACCGATCGCTGGAGACATCCTTCTCTGATAGTACTGGCAGACATCGATTTGGATCTGTTGGAGAACAGGCAAATATTTCAAACTTGTTAAACCTCATATACAACAACAATAACTTTAACAACATAAACAAGTTGTTACAAGCAAATGCTTAATGAGAAGTCTCTTGTGGATCTTGTGGATGTTATCTTGAAGGTTGTAGTGGTTGAGCGGTTGGGTGGTTGGGCGGTTGAAGGCGATAGTGGCCTACGTTAGGTGGGCCTTCCACCGAGGTGCTGTAGTGGCACGCGCAAGCGATCCTGCAGCATCTCATATAAGTGGAAAGGGATTCCGCTGGGTTTAAGTTGGGCGGTTGGGCGGTTACCAAGAGGCGCTGGTTCGAATCTCACTACGATAACAAAATTGTGTTTGCTATAAAAAAAAGTTAATTGACATCACTTAATTAAATATATGATATATTAATAAACATTGCAGACAAGGCCAGATTCGTCTCTCCTCCAATCAAGGGGTCTCATACTTCGAGCGGCGAGTCTCGACCGGGAAACAACAACTAGCTCGTGCCATTCTAGAAGATTCGGATCACTTAAGAGCTCCAGTACAGACTCGCATAAGCGACTCTGATCCGCTTCCCAAAACGGCCGTAACAAAGCCGAAAATTCAAATAATGTGTATAACGATAAAATAATCGAAAATAGTAAATTTATTATTAAAAAATCACTAAATGATGAAATGGTTAATCGAAATATAGAGCTAATTAATACAGATAGTGTTGAAGATCCACATGTCAATGATTTAGCTAGATGGTTAAGAAACGGACGAGAGAATGGCTACGACGACCAACTTATTGTTGGCAGTCAATTATTAATAAACATTTTAATTATAAATAATATACACTTTTTGATTATTCATTATTTGATTCGTTGAACATTTCATTGTTTAAATAGTATAAGTACATAGTTTAGTGGTAGATAGTGTATGCCAAATCATAGACATTAGGGAAACATTTTTTTTTCTATATTATAGATATTAATCTATAATCGTAATTGTATCGAGAAACAAAATAAATTCTCAAAGACAAAATTCTAGTATGTAATTTTTTTTCTATTTAATATATTCTTGTTTTAATGTTTTAATTACGTGAAAATGGTTTTCTCACTTATTCTTTATTTCTAATGACTTTTTTTGACATCTTAAAAGAAAGTTTACTTCTCTGTAGCTAGATGTACATAAAATGTATAATTTAGAAAAGAAAATTATTATAAAAAGCCTAGTGCCAAAACATTTTATGATACATATAGAAATAGATATTTAAGGAAATAAATAGTAAATAAAAGATTCATATTAATTGAATTTTCTGATTTAATATTGTGTCAATACGATGACATAATCAATGGAATTAAAAAAAATTAAGTCCATGATAAACTGAGTTTGTTGTTTTTGATGAGTTTGTTTTTTTGAACTTGCTAATCTCGGGAAGTACTGTTTGGAATTGAACAATTTTTTTTGTGTTTAATAGTCCATTTATAGTGGAAGGCTATAGGCCTGTATAGCCTGTCCGAGTTAGTTCGGGCGCTTAAAATGTGTCACGTGTCACACACAACTCATGGTTATTATCATTTGACGCGAGCAAAGCCGCAAATTTAAGCTAGTTTCCTAGCTAAAAAAATAAGGTATAATATTTTCCCTTCAGAATTTTAAAAAATATATATTTATGTTATTATTTATTACATATATTATTTATTAGCTTAAAAAGGTAATTTAAATTTAGTAACTAAATATAGATACTTTTTTGCTTAATAATATATAACTCATTATGACAACATGTTCCTATAAAACCGAATTTTACATGTTCAATTTTTTGGCAAATATTTATTTAAAAAAATGGAAATTTAACTAAAGCATCATTTACATACAGTAAATTTTATAATTAATTATTACGAATGTAAATATTCGCGCAAAATTTAATTGAACTTTATATATATATAAATATATATACATATATATATATATACATATATATATACATATATATATATATATATATATATATATATATATATATATATATATATATATATATATATATATATATATATATATATATATATTATTAAATGGGTATATTGATAAACATTATTCTTCTTATCGTGGATTTGATAGGCAAAAATATTGATTTTAATGTTTAATAGTTATTAATTCGGGGAAAGGTCATGTAGGTATAAAAATCACGTATATACCGGGTAGGCAAAGAGGACCTACTCTCAAGACACTTCCCGCCCACTTCCCTTCCTTCCAAATTCTATACGTCATGTGTTAGTTCTTATTGTGCTTCGTCTTCGCGGGAAAACGAAATTTATTAAGGCCACAATTGCTTTAAAAATATAATTTTAACACGTAATTTTCATTTAACGCCCCTGTACCTATAAAAATCCCTGCGTGACCAATAATATATATATATATATATATATATATATATATATATATATATATATATATATATATATATATATATATATATATATATATATATATATATATATATATATATATATATATATATCTATATATATATATATATATATATATATATATATATATATATATATAATATATATATATAATATATATATATATAATATATATATATATATATATATATTATATATATATATATATGTATACATAAGTTCATGTATTACTTATAAGACATTGTAAAACATATTTATTAGTTCTTTAGTATTTATTTACACAGATGTTAGACTCGGTCTAACAATTAGAGCTTTGTAAAAAGCATAGATAGTGTTTTAGTACATACCTAATAAAATATATTCATGTAGATGTAATTGTTCATGATAAAGAAATTAATAAATAAAATAAATACAAAAAATGTTTCATTTCATTCAAGTTCTTCTATTCATTGTATATTTGTACATTTTACGTTTTTTTTTTTAGTCTTTCCCTCAGTCCTTCTTATTATAATTTGATTATTATAATAATACACATGTATGTACGTATTATATAAAATAAAATAATAAATTAGTGTCGATAATGAAAAGAAATTTGGCAGAATACAAATAATAAGAAAAGTCAAGTCAATATTGCACAATACAGCTAATTTCAATGTTAGAAATTATAAGAATTTTGCTTCCCCTGCCACCCGTGACCAATGTAGTACTAGTACTAGCAATTCCCCGCAATTTAAGTTTCTTATATCTATATTAAGTTTAGTTAATTTAAGTACATGTAAAGGATAGATAATACTGATTTATTTCATATATTTATTTCATATATTGAAAGTATAATTCTGTATTGTTTAAAGTAACCGTGTAAATTATTTAAAAGAGATATTTACCGTAAGTGAAGATATTGGAATTATTATACAAACAAGTTTTTAGATATTTTAATGCTATTCAATTTTATATAATTTTTTTTTTCATTTTTGTGAGAAGTTTGCAATATTAAATTTGTATTGTAGTGTTTTACGATATTATGAATGTTGAAAAATTCTCGGCATTTCTACACTACAGTATGTATCCTAAGTTTAGTGCTTATGGCTAATCTAATATTACTATTAATTTTTTTTACACCATTAATTCAATATTTTTTTGACCAGCGTCCATCGTGTCCTTTCCTTTCTACGTTTGACTGGTCAAGTGTTGTTGTTGTTGTCTTTATATATGGCGTTTCGAGCGTGCCAGTGGAGCACAAATCACTTCGCCAATGTCACGTCGAATGGAGAACACACAAAAGAGAGTGTACGGTAAAAAAGAGCTAATATTACACTATAGAAGAATGCATGTTTTAAAGAGATCCAGTTTAAATCCTTCACCTATAACAAAATTAACAGATATCTACAATATGAACAGATAACAAATAAGGTTAGTAATAAATAATATTTTACATGAGTGTTAGCTTATACTTTAATATTATTATATTTAATATATTTACATAAAAATTTACACAAAGGACTAAACACACACATCAACAAACACTGAACATTAAGGGGACGGGGGACTTTGAGAGGAAGGGCATCGTATAAGGGACGGATTAATTTAGGGCAAGAGAAAAGGATATGGGAAAGGGAACCGTCATCCAAGCCACATTCACACAATGAGTGGTCCCTGACCTGATCTTAGCCAGATGCACAGGTGTACATGCATGTCCAAGACGTAAGCGACAAATTGTAGATATAACCCTCCGTTCAGTAAATCTTTGATAGAAGAACCAAGGACGCTTTGGTATATCCGGCTGGAGAAATGCATAATATTTACCCTTGTGAGATTTAGATAAGTCCCAGTATTCAGACCAAGACTTGTCCAAGTGAGTGGCTGCAAGAGACAACAGATCCTGAGCCGAATTAGAAAAGTGATCCAGAGTACCACACTGGATCGCTAATTTTGCGCACGAGTCTGCAGATTCATTCCCACTAATTCCAGAGTGACCTGGAATCCATACAAGAGTGACCTCCAAACCTTTAGATGACATGAGAATAATTCTTCACGAATCCTTAAAACAATTGAAGATCTCAATTTACCATGAAACGGGTTGCCCTTAATAGCCATTAAGCAGCTAAGAGAGTCAGTAAATATAACTGTCTGTTTTACGTTGTGGGAGAGCGTGAACAGGATTGCTTCTAACAAAGCAACAGCCTCGCCTGTAAACACTGATGATTCGGGAGGGCACTTAAATTGTAAGATAATTTTGAATTTAGGTATCCAGCAAGCTGCACCAACACAGCTTTCTTTAGAAAGCTTTGATGCATCAGTAAAGATATGGAGATGTTTAAACCAATTTTCATTTACAGCCTTTTGGAATTTTGTGATGGTGCCTGGATCTCCCTTGGTAAAGCCAAAGTCTGTTATGATGGAGGGATGATAGACCAATGCTTTGTACGGTGTACAAAACAATGGATTAGAAGGGAGGCGTAACAAGGGATGAGGTAAATTAGTGAACTTCAGGAAACTGTGTAGCAGGTATGGTAATGGTTTATCACGGGGGAGTAGGTCAGCTAACTCAGTTAACTTAGACCATAAAGGATGGGAAGAAAGTTGTAACATTTTACCCACAAATCGGTCTGCAAGGAATTGTCTGCGGATAGGAAGAGGAGGATCAACACACTCCACTTGGAGTGCATTAGTGGGAGTAGACTTCATTGCCCCTAGAATTATGCGTAGGCATTTGTACTGAATCCGATTAAGCTTTTCTGTGGCTACTTTATTAAAGGGGTCCAGAACATATAAAGCATAATCCATATGACTGCGGATAAGGGCACCGTACAGAAGTTTTTGAGTATAAGGATGTGCACCCCACCACACACCGGACACCGCTCTTAAAGCATTAATGCCCTTTTCACATTTTCTGCTTAGATATTCAGCGTGAGCAATTCCGTTCAGTCGCTTATCAAGTATAATGCCTAAAAATTTTACATTCTCCGCTACTTGGATGGGAATACCATTATGTTCAATATGAAAATTAGGGGTACTCCTTTTTTTTGTAAATACTACTATCTGGCACTTATCAATGGACAATGTAAAGCCATGACCAGTCAACCACTGGATAAGATAGTGCAAAGCAGTATTAAGGCGGTAAGTTATGTCCTCCACAGAATTTGAGCTGTAATAGAGGACGATGTCGTCAGCGTACTGAAGGATGTTACAAAAACTACTAACAGACAATTCGAGGTTATGTGTGTAGATGTTATACAACAGAGGACTAAGAGCTGAACCCTGAGGAAGTCCTTTCCAGACATGTCTGGGGGAAACAGTAAGAAGCGGATGTTTAACAGATACCGTTCGATCGGTTAGCAAATTACATATGAAACTGGCCAACCTCGGCGGAATACTCAGCTTATGCAGTTTCTGCCTGAGTACCGGAAGAAGTACATCATCATACTTTCTAAATCCAAACTGAGAGGGAGCTAAGATATTTCTGCTTTCCACTATCCATTCCAAACGACTGGTCAAGTGTATCATGCTCAACTCGCACGCCTAAAAGACATAACGTAAACACAACAAATACTGTCATTAGTGACAGCTGACAGCTTTGCGTCATAAAAATTGTCAATTACCAAAACTAAAAGTGTTAGTACATAGACGTACAAAATACAATACAAGTTTTGTCATTAATGTAAAATAAATATGATATAATAATTTAATTGACATTATGTATTACTTATCACTCCTTTATGAGGAAAAGTCAATTTTCTAATAACTTCTAAGTGACAAACTTATTGTCTTTACTGTTTGCTGGTGTATTATTCGATAAAATTTTCAGATAATAATGTCGCCTCGTAAACAACCAAGTAGCTTATTTAAATTATGCATCAAAAGTACTCTTAGCTTAATTAATAATAGTTTGTATGTTATAGAAGAAAGTTTTGCAGAAGTAGAATACAGGGACTGTAAAAAAAAGATTTTTGCGATCAAAAAATTTCTGATGGGTACGCTCCCTGCCAGGTAGGTTCTACTCTATTTAATTTACTGTAACATAAACTCTTATCACCATACACAAATGTCAAGCTTTTCTTTAATTAGATTATAATTATGATAAGATATAAAATTACTTTCTTTATTTATATAGTTTTTTTAACTTAGTTAACTAGATATTAAATATAATTAAGTCATAAATCATCAAAAATAGACCATTTTGGGAAAATTGAAAAAAATCATCTAATTGGTTGAGTATTTTTATTTTATTTAATTATTGTTGTATATCACTTAATTTAATAATATATTTGTATATATGATTTCATTAATATATTTATAATAGAAAATGCCTTAATTGTAATTTGTTTTCTTTATTTTAGGTGACACTTTAAAATTCTTCTCTTTATGTAAAGATTTATAAAAATAATGTTGCTTAAAATATAATTTATTAAGTATTAATTTAAATTTAATAATTATTTTAGAAAAACAAAGTCCAATAAGTCACCTTCGTTTTTTAAATGTCTAAAATATGAAAAAAATTAAGACTCATTGCCGTAATATCATTCTATTTTTAACAATTACTCACTTTTGTAACAATTTGTGAATTCCATTGGCCTTATTTTTTCTAAATTACTTGGTGGTACCAAAACATACTCTATTGTTTAGCTTCAATCCTGACATTACAGAATGTATAATGAAACGGAAACGAAATAGTGCAGTTTATCCAACTGCATAAATAATATTAAATATTAATATGTTGTGGGTGGCAAACTTTATCATGATAAATAATAAGTTCCTATTTAACGTCATCTAAACTTATGATATTTCATGTAATTATTTAATATAATATAAGATATTGAATAATTTTGCCATAAGTACTTTTTTTAAACACTATAGGTAATTTACAGGTGTTGTGGTGTAATGTATAGTATAGAATTAACATTAAAATTATTACTTATATACAACTAAAAGTAGCTATCATAATTTAGTTCCTATTTAACTAAAAACTAAAATTAAATTTAATATTTAATAATTTAAAAGGATTGTAAAGGAATCTCAATTGACAGATTGAGAGTCTTATCCAGGCTTTTTATAATAGTTAGCCTAGTGTTAAGACACGCTGTTCCCCGGCTTCCGCATTTCAAGTATGCGTGTTGAGTGACGGAACTCAACTCCGCGCTCTGCCTTGTTAATATGAAAATAATCAATTCTACCAGAGTAGGAATCAAGCCCATGAACGTAGCGTTTACAGTCAAACGCTCTAGTGCTTAATATTTTATTAAATATATTTAACTATAATTACATATATGTCTCATAATGTATTTTAACATAGTGTATTAATGGCAGGTATTTTAAAAAGTAGCGCTAATCATATTCAACTGTTTCAGGTTATTTGATGTCCTCTGTTTAGAAAGAGTATGTTGCGTGTACCCTGGCGACCCTCGCATACAGCTCCATGTTCTGCTCCACCCAAAGATGTCCGTTTTTCGCAAATGTAACCTTGACAATGGCATATCTCAGCGTTTCTGGATCAAAATGGTCCCATTGCTCACACGCTTAGTCGTTCTCGATCTAAAATTCATTTGTACAGATGAAATTCTTCAAATAATCGGCAGTAAATGCCCTCTCCTCGAGGAATTCAACATAGTTTCCAGAGTAGATGTCTGCAAGTCCCAAATGAATGCTTCAGTACTAATAAGAAATGTTTCTGATGTAGGTTTGTCCTATATTACCAATCTTAAGCACCTGCGTATACTGTCAATGGACCCACCGAGGAACGAGAGGGCTAGTAGGGTCGGTCGGTGTGTTACACAATCTGGCATAATCATGTTGTTCCGCGACGTACCCTACTTGGAAGAACTGAACATAGAGTCTTGTGATATCGGCTCAACAATAATTGGTTCGAACGTTACCATTGGTCCCTTGAGTCTTCGGAAAGTAAATTGCCATTTCGTATCAGCCAAAGGTATTCGAAAGCTGATCAAAACGTGTCCCTATTTAAAAGAGCTAACCATAACCCATTTATCTGCAAACGACAAGGACACTATACTGGAAGAGATCACAGCGAGCGATCTAAGGTTAAGTAAATTGAACATATCCTTTTTTTCATATTCCCAGTCTTTGCACAACCTTCTGCAAGTACAAGGCAGGTATTTAACACATTTCACACTGTGGGAGATCGATCAGACCGTGACTATTGATTCCGTTGTATCTATAGGCACATGTTGTCCAAACCTCACTTCTCTGGTCCTGATGACGCAGTCTAGTCACTTGTTCATACCGCGGTACTTCAAACGGCCGGAGAAGATTTTTAAGGAACTACGCAGCTTGACATTAGGCAATGAAAATTTCAATCTAGAAGAGACATTGATGTTCTTCTTGTCCTACACGGACAAGTTGCAGAGGTTGACCCTGAAGTATCAATCTAAGGTGAACTTCGGCGAAGTTCTGACATGCATATTGCAGAAAGGTTATTTAAAAAATATAAGATATATGTGGTTAGATTGCACTTTAGACGTGTCTAGATATGTTGTTATGAAGCTTGTTCAGACATGTGACAAGCTCTCAAACTTGACAGTTGATTTTACAGAGGACGCCGTTGAAATTATACATTATATTCATGATAACAATTTAGATTTAAAGATAGGAGGTTACTAATTAACTTTTATTGTGACATAATAATAATACCTAAATAAACGTCTTTTTGCTCCCGAGGGCTTTGTTATTTGTTGTTCTAAACCTCTTGAATAGTAATATATTTATTTTCATATATAGTTTTGCATCCTCCAATGTTTGTCATATATAAATGTTTCCCAGCAGTGGTTAGACAGGATGTAATATTGGTTTCCAATACTTCTCATGGAATTGGAGTAAAAATTAAAAAAAAATTATCTAAAATGAATTAGACGTAGTAGTAGAGGTTTCCTCAAAACCTAGTGTTAAGACACTACGTTATCCACTTTCCGTTCAATTATCGAGACATTGCGTGTTGAGTGACTCAATGCCGCGCTTTGTATTTTTAACCGAGGAACAAAATGAAATAATTCATTCCACTCAGTGGAATTCGAACCCACAACCGTCGCATTTACTGTCAGACGTGTGCAACTCGCCACGACGCCTTTAAAAAGAGAGGATGAAGAAAATGTTAATGTATTTGTGTAACGCACATTATCATACATAAGTTGCTTGGACAATATGCAAACGCTGAAAGACATGTAAATATTTTTTTTTATTTCTATATAAAAACATGACCTTTAGCTTCACGGTGTTTACCGCTAATAACAGGCTAGGCAAGAAGAACCCGGTGTCAAGATCCTCCATTCTGCGTTGAGTGGCGGAACCCACAAATACAAGTTCAGGATTCCGTAATATTATATTTTAACAAACAAAACAATCGACCGCCTCATATTTATAACGTAAAAAATCCATAAAAAAATACCTACTGATCACAAAATAAAAGACAGTAAATATATATAAATAATATATGTTAAATTTACTTTATTCACAAGAATGGAAGGATGCACCTAAGTCTATTCTTACAATCATAAGCCATTAAACGCTACTAACAAGTTAACTTATTTACAACTTTGATTCTATGATTTTACTTCTTAGGAACATTAATTGGAATACCTAATATATTATAATACATAATTTGATGCAATCATGTCGCGTCTTACTGCATACGAGATGGATAGCTACTATGGGTTTGAACCACAATACTGATATGACAAGCTTTTAATTTTTTAATTAAACTGCCGAATTAACATAAAATGCAAATTTTTAAGACAAGAACAAATTGACAAAATTATGTAAACGGCTTTAGTTAAATATATTAAAAAGAACACCCAAAATTATTGGTACTTAGATATATATCTATTTGCTATTGAAAATCCGGTACACTTCATGTGTGCATATTATATGGTTCGACCGTGGGATTTTCCAAATCTTGGATTTTCATAATATATAAACAAAAAAATCACAAGACGCTGAACGTATTTTACTATTGCCGTTTCTTATTTTTTTTTATAGTCTATTGTGGACATCAAGTGTTTTATTTTTTATAGATACGCTAGACAACTATTGTACTACATCAGGTGTGCCAGTCTTCAAAATCAATAACAGTCCAGACCTAACAGCTATACATCAAAAATAGTTTCATTCAAATCTGTTCAGTAGATACTTAGATGTACTAACAGGCAAACAATTTTTTTTAAAACCATAGATTCATTTTTCATTCATTATTTCCATTACTGTTTTAATATCACCATACATTCGTTTTTAGCTAAATTATTTGTATGTACAAATACAACTAATTTATCCTTTCATTTTGTATAGGTATAAAAACCATTTGCACTTTTCTGTGTTCCTTTATAGTAGATTATTTATTAATTGTTGGCTACCTGTTAGATAAGGCCACTATTGTACATTAATACATCATTATATTATTATTTATTACTCATTACTTTCAAGTGCTCTCAATGTAGAAGACATATATATGTATAATAATGCACAACAGTAGCCTTATCTAACAGGTATATACATATTTTTTTAAATATTTTCTTTTGAGTATTTTGTATTATAAGAGAGACTGATTGACATTTTAAAGAAATCAAAAGTTTATTTACATGAACATAGATTAAAAATTATCAGTGCAATATTTTATTAATTTTAGTTACATATATGTGATTCTATATTTCTAATATTATTTACTTATTTTATAAATAATATAATTGAGATAATCCCTATTCTTACTAAGATGAATACTAATTCTTAATATTACATAAGTGTATAATATCATATGATATACATTATCTTCTATTTTATCTTTTTTTATGAATCTATTAATAAATTTAAAAATGTTTTCTTAGCAAATTTCAAATTTATTACATCTTCACAGACTAATATTCATGGGTGCAATTGGAGTAGTTTTTCAGGGCCTGGCTCCCTCTGGTTAAATGCTAAAAAACCCACTATCGAATTTTAAATTATTATATTTAAAAATTAAAAGTAGCACATTAAGTAAAAAAATCAGATACAAAGAGCATGTGTTGTTGTTGACAGGTTTTTTTTTTAAGTTTTACATGTTGAGGTTTTCTTTATAAATTCTAGAGACCAGAGGATACTAGATGGGCACAAACCACCAGCCTCCTTATCCCTACGCCCATATACTACTAGGTACCCAAATATTGAACCATATACTTAAATATAGGTATTAATCACAAAAAAAAACGCATTGCTATAAGTAAAAGCTGTTCCTATAGCTATATCCTTAAAAGTTAAAACATAGAATGGGCTACTTTTTACAATAACAATTAGGTTAGTGTATTTATTAATATACACATTCCAACTGCTAGAACATAGACATATCTGTAATTTAGTAAAAAAAAATAAAACCCACCATACAACATGGAATGTGCTGGTATGTAAATATATAAATAAAACATATCAAATCTGTATATCATTAAAGAGGAGCATGTACATTTAAAAGATTGTAAAATTAAAAATATTAATCAATGTAAAAAAAAAGTTATTTGTTCACAATTACTAATTTTATCATAATAACTCAATAAAAAATGAATAAACATCATAATATATTAACGTAAAAAACGATCTCATACATAGGAAGACAAAAAAGTTGTCTAAAACAATAATATTATTGTTCTGTTTTTTTTTTTATTAAATTATATGCTACATTTAAATGAAACTATTTCAACCAATCACAATGGAGCTGTTGTGACACAGCGGCACAGCATCTGACTGTGAACGCGACAGATATGGATTCGATTTCCACTGAAGGGAGTGAATTACTTAATTTCCTTATTATGTTGTCAGTCAACACACAATGTCTCAAGAATAATGTTCATACATGGGAACAGATTTCAACTTCACGTTAAGTAGATTCCCTTTGGATACCTGTTTTATTTTTTTTTTTCTATTCGAAATTGCATTTCACAGAAGTTTCACAGTAAATAAATTATGTATAGTTATGGTACTTTAACATATGTCTATTTATTCACATATTATACAAAGCAAGTGAACATATGTCATTATTTCAGCCAAAATAGTTTCATTTACAGTATGTAATAATTGATATCTCTAAGATTTATTATATCTACTTACATTTTTAAATTTTTTTGATATTTCTTAGTATATTTCTATTTTTCATTATTTTAAGTAAAAAAGACTACACCTAGTTTATATTTTTTTCTTTTGGCTTTTCCTTATATTAGAAAAAGGTTTAATTTTACAAGTCTTAAAGCTGCTTACAAAATTATTTTTCAAACAAAATCCTATCAGCTCTTACAATAAGCAAATTAGCTAATTGAAAAAATATATTATAATAATAAATTTGGTAGCATTGATACACTTACAGATACCACAAATTTACTGATAAAAAATATTATTTGTAGTATTGATATTATTTTAGCACAATTTTCACTCATTAACAGTTATTAAGTTCAATAGTTCTTTCTTGGTGAGCACATCCACATCTTCTACATCATCGTTCCTTCACATCACTATAAAACTACACAATTGGCTAAAATTAATTTTATCCGAGACTTGCAGAACTACAGATAACGTTAATTAAATGTCACTGTGAAATGTCATTGTCAGTCAACAATTTTTGATTCTATGACTTCACTGGAATTGTCACTGTCATGTATGTGTCACATGAACTTCTTTTTGTACTTCTTGAACGGTTTTTCATGTCAAGTGACCACCTCAGGGGTGGTTTCTTCCGTATGCTATGCTTCCTTTACTTCCTGACTGACTGACTCCTTGTCATTGTCCTTTTCGTCTTCGAAAAATTCATTCTTGGGTTCAATCATTTTATCGGATTCTTCTTGGCTAACACGAATATCTGGATCAGGTTCTTCTTTCATTCGGAATTCTTCTGGGAGGAAATCACCTGTAAAAAACGAAACAACAATGAGTATGACATGATATAAAAAACAAAATTGGAAATAGGTGCAAAGTTACAAATGATAGTTTCTACTACAACATTTAAAATAAGACATTTCAATTATTTAAATTACTACAATATGCTATTATATACTTTTTGTCAATAATCATAGATAATCATAGACAAAGAACATATAAAATGTCTATCAATATATCTACTTAGTAAGCAAATAACTTTCAGCAAAGCATGTAATTGAAAGAAGGACTTAAATGACGGAAAAATTACTAAAGCTTGAAGGAACTTATGTAAGACAACCTAGCAGTCCAACTGAAAAAAAAAGTTATGAATAGTGCCTACTCTACACAATGATCTATGCATGCCAAACATGGAAATTCACATTCAAGGCAAAATGATTGATTACTAAAGGCTAAAAAGGGATGGAGCGGAGCATGGTTAATGGACGAAAAGTACAAGAAATAAGCCACTCCCAGGTAAGGAAAACAACAGGAGCCACGGACCCACTCAGCCAGGCGCAAAAATTTTAGTTCAAAAGGGCTAGCCAATTTTTACAGACTCCCAAAACAGAGACCGACGGCTCAAGTAAAGGCTTGGAAGTGTAACCCAGTGGAGCCAGAAAAAAGAGGTTGCATGCTGGATGGATGTCATGTTAAATGTGGCAGGACAAAATTGGGTTTAGACGGCCCAAGATAAGGAAAAATGGAGCAATCTAGAAGACGTTTTTACCTGATGTGCCAACATATACAAAATTTAGAATACAATATTGTTAATTACATTTATTAATTACCAATTTATAAATTTAGGTATTTAAACAACAATCAAAGGGCTTTTATATATTTTTTTATTACTTTTTTACCTACTATTGCATATTTAATTATATAATCACAGTATTGTACATACCTGGAATATGTGTCATCTGAACTGCGGGCGAATGTTGACACATTTTAAGATTATCATACACATGCTTTGTTATAGCTTCCAAATACTGCTTGCTGTTTGCATTTGAAGTGCTGAAACAAAATATTTTGAATATTTATGTATACATAATAGAAACATATTTTCCTATTTCTATTGATTCGAAAACCTCAGTGACTATAACGCAATACAACATGTCATATTTATAAATAATATTTTTTATTATGATACAAAACAGCATTTTTTTACATGTTTAACTTACGGTTAATTTTTTTAACAAATTATTGTCTTTTTGTTTATCATATGATATTCTGTAAGGCAGTTATTTTTTATTAAGTAATATTTATTTTCTTGAATCCCATTTAAATTATTGTCGTAAAATCATTAATTTATTACTTTGTCTATTAAAACAGTTTCCCACATACTGCTATGTGGGTAGTCAGAGAAAAACTAGTAAAAACACACTCCATCTCCATTTTCCACTCCAATTTGTATTTAGTAACGTAATAAACGCTGCGTTTTGTATTGCCAGAGCAAGGAAATGTAATTAATATACGTAAGTACATATATATATATATATATATATATATATATATATATATATATATATATATATATATATATATATATATATGTAAGTACATATATATATATATACACACAAATATACATATATGTATATATTTCGACGATAGACAGACAGATTATAACGTGAAAAATATAACCAAAACAAATAAAAAAAAATCTGAATATTAGTTACCTGCTTATTTCTGGATGTAGCTGAAAATCTGGTGCGAAGAACTCTAAATACTCTGTGTATGGCAATTCATTTGATATATTCTCATCTACCAACAAAGAAGTTTCATATGTCCAACAGCGAGCCACATTCCTTAGTGTATAGCTGTAAATTAAAATGATAATAAATAATATGTGAACATATTCAATACGGCTTTTTGTAATTTAAATAATAATAAAATTTTAAATTTCACCTATGTTTTGTCGAATTTTCAAATCAAATAAGAAACCAACTTTCCAGAACATACATATCATACGCAAGTCATCCATTTTCAATTAATCAATAATTATTTAAAATAATAAAATTATCCGCAATTAATAGTTAACAATATGTTAGTCTAAAAATGGTCTAACAGCTAGACCATTTGTGTAAAATAGAATTTTTTTTTAAGTGTCTAAATATTTTCTATGTTCTCAAGGATATGATTATTTCATATTTAATTTCAGTTTAATACCTCCACAATTTTTAAGAAAGACAAAGTTATAGGCTCTCTCTACCCACACTTTAAAAAAAAAAAAAAATTAAAAATATTTATTTCAGTATCAACATTTTCTTTAACGTGCAACGTAATGAGACCAACCCAGTAAGTTACTAGAATAGCACTAGTACTTGTGTCAGGAGGCCCCGCTCTTCCATACAACTTCATACATTTGTGGGAATAAATATCTATACAATAAATATCTTATATCTAACCTAACTTAATTTAATTTAATTATGAAAGAACTTCTATATAAGCAAATAAAATTTTTTACTTACCCGCCACCTCCTACAACTAAAGTGGGGACATTAAGATTCTTAACAAATTTCACACATTCTCCATGTCCTCGAGTAGATAAGGAGAAGCATCCTAAACGATCACCAGCTAATGAATCAGCACCACATTGTAACACTATAGCTGTAGGACGGTAAAACTCCATCACATTTGAGATCACTGGTTTGAACACCTGGAAGCACATCAGTTATCAATTAGTATGAAATTTTGAAATATAATAAATATACTGCTTTTCTTCTATTTTACATTGTTTATATCAATTATATAGTTACATAAAACAATTTTTTCAAATGTACTAAATAAATATTACATAAAGCATTTATTTATTGTCAACCTTGTCATGTGGGTGAATAAATAGAATGAGCATTACAAATAAACATACCTGAACATAACTTTGATCATCAATACCTTCTTTTAAAGGCACATTAACAGAAAAGTATCTGCCACTCTCTGCGCCAATCTCATACATATCTCCCGTGCCAGGAAAGAAATAGTTTCCATATTTATGAAAACTAACTGTCATTACTCTATCAGTTAAATAAAAGGCTTCTTGCACACCATCACCATGATGTACGTCAATATCTATGTATAACACTCTTGGATGATATTTCAACAATTCCAATATTGCTATAACTATATCATTTACATAACAAAACCCTGTGAAAACATAATTGTGATTTGAATATAAGTTGAGAGAAATGAACAACTTGCAACAAAGTCCACAACTTAATTAGATGGAAAGAATGAAAATAGGTATATAAATAATAATAATAATAGCAATTTTAGTAAAAACAAATAGCCTATAAAAACTATATAACATTGTAATAATAATTAAGCATTTTTATCACAGAATTTTACAAAACAGGTTAAATTACAAATTTATTTATAGAAGATATATATATTTATATAACTCTTATATATAAATCACTCCTAAGTAGTAACTTCACTCAGTAGAGTGACTGATATTGCACCCTTAATTGTATAACTAATATCTGTATAACACTTGTAACAAACCTGAAGGTTCAAACTTCTTAGCATGATGAAGTCCACCCGACCAATTAATAGCTATATCGCAAGCATTGTTGTTTAATTTCATGGCACCTTCTAAAGAGGCTCCAGTGTACATCGAACAAAACTCAAATAGTCCTTCAAATACTGGGCAATCATCTCCAACATTGTAGTGTAGCAGATCTTTTGAATAAGCTATGAATATAAGTAAATATTATTTTTATTAGTTATGTTATTGCAATATTTAAAAGTGGTTATTTCAGATTTTAGCATAGACTGAGTTTTACTTGTGGCTTTTCTCTGTGGTCAAATAGAAATAACCAAAAGTAGGAACAGTTAGTTCCTGACATTATATACAGCATTCGTTAATAAATAAACTACACCAAAAAATAATTTTGTATTTGAATTTTATATTTGCTAATACTAGGACTTATGTGTTATTTGATAACAGTCTTACTTACTTTGTATGTTTTGTGGTGTTACATTTTGTAGAAATTCTATATAATCTTCACTATGGAATCGGCACATATCGTGTGCGTTTGCTCTATACGGCCGATATATTTGCATTTTTTTGTGCAAACCATAGTTAAGTACCAGGCTATGTGTTACTGATAACCTATGAGGTTTCATAGGATGCCCAGGGCCATAATGAAAATTACCCACATCAGGATTGTAAAAATAAGCTACTCTATGTTGACTCATTATGGCTAAACAAATACGTATTCTTTTAATATATAAATAACACCAAGCACTAAAGCTATTACCAGTAAACGTTTAGTTAATTGTATATCACATAACATGCTCTGCTTATTTTTCCAGATCTAAACTATTATCCTCAGTTTAAGTAACGGAGAAATTTTGAAATAAATAAGAAGTATATAATTAGTTTATTTATTCATATTGATAGTTGAAACCAAATTCTCAAGACAACAACGCTTGACGCAATTAAAATTATAATGTCATTTGCCAATGCCAAAGTCAGTTATTTTGCTGTCACATATATTTTACAAATTTTGTTATATAATAATTTTTTTTAAGCTATTTAATAATAATAAATGATTACATTTATTCGATAGCATCATTCATTTTTTATTCGTTTTATAAATTAGAGAAAAACGGAAAAGTAGATAAAATTGGACTTCGAAAGTCTGTATGTTATTTAAAAGGTTTTAAAAACTGTATAATCTTTTACACTTAGAAAGTAATATCATTATATTATTTAAGTAATATAGTCGGAAATGTTTATCACTAAGAATAATAGATATCTGTGATTTTTTTAGTTGACCAATTTTGACAATCAATGAAATTATAATATTTGTCAATTGTCATTAGACCGGCAATTGGAAAACTACCTATCTATTTGTTACAACATATGTTTAAGCTTAATTACATTTAATATCGTTCTAAAAGTGTACTATCAAAATCGTTAAAATAGAAACAGTAAGTATTTATACATAGTATTTTGCTTTCTGTAATATACATATTATAACCTGCCTTTAACTGCAGCTTTTGTTGAACTCTATTCTTGATTTATATAGATATCTATACATGTTATGTAATAGCGAACTGTTAAACCTATCTTATAGTCAAAGTTTATAGAGTGTTTATACATCGCATGATAACCATTTCATCATATATTATGCAGACAACCTAGATGTTTCTATAGATACTAAGGAGTCTAAATAAAATTTGAAATATTATGATACGTAATTGTCCATAAAATGTATGCTTATTTCTTGATAATGCTTTTTTACATTTATTGCTATGTAAAGAAGCATTTTCAAGATTATAGATTTTTTTATTAAAACATTAAATAATACAAATATAGAGAACATATAGGTTCATGCTTTATTCCTAGTGGGGAAGCCAAGGAGATTGGAGCACTAAACTCTGGACTCTGGACTTCTTCTGTCATGTATCATCCTATCCAATCCCATATGTCATTACCTTCTCATACATCTTCCCTCCATCCCTTTGTATTGTTTATATGCAGGAAGAAAAATAAGGATATCATAATTTAATTGAATAATTACATATAATAAATGTACAGACACAGATAGCAAGATGTGAAGCATTTATAATTTATTTTATTTAACTTATATATATTTTTTTACTTTATATATTATAGATTTTGAGCAGATTAAATGTATAAACCATTTCCCACTTCCTGTTTATAAAGGATTTTTTTTATTATTGTGTGCTGGAATGTGAATATAAATATATCCCTTTGCTTGATTGAACTTAGAAATTGCAATATGTAAGGAATGCTTAGTGCTTGCATATATTATGCTATAGATATTTAAAAACCCATCTAATTTTTACCAAACATGTCAGTCATTCAATATAAAGTCTATAATATCATTAGTTATAGAAACATTTTTGAGACTATTGCACTGGGGGACAGTATATTGTAAATATGATAGTTGTGGGTTTGATTAACAATATTTTTTTTTAATTTCTGCTCTGGTAAGACAAAGTGCAGCATTGAGTTGTGCCACTTAACACGTTAAGTCTCAAATTGGTGTAGAAAGTTTAGAATGGAATATCTTAACTAGGCTCTCTGTCTAATCTGCAGTGTGAAGCTAAAAAAAATATTATATTCAATACTAGCTGGTACCCGCGGTTTCGCCTGTATTGTTAATGAAAAATAACATTGATACCATGGCTTAAAAACCTTAGTGCCGCTATCTGTCGGCCCAGTCATAATTAATTTTTTACTACATAAATTTGTTGTGTTTTATTTTGGAAATCTATTGTTTTAACGTGGGAAAAAGTAGCCAAGTCACTCTTCTGCCTCCTAAGTACCTCCACACATAACATTGCAACGTTGCGACGCGAAAGAAGGACAAACAAACAAACAAACACACTTTCCTATTTATTATATTTATTATATTATATTAGCATAGACTGTTCTCGTGAGAAAAATAATAGCAAAAACAAAACAACCATGCAAATCTTTCACATGCAACAGTAAAACTCACTTATCATCTATTCTTTTGATATTCTTAATATTTTTTTTTTCAATAATCTTATGATTAATCTCAACACAACATTGTTATTGTAAATGTAAACGATATTTGCAAACCGGCTGACATTTAAACGGCCTTTCGCATAGTAAATTGTCATTCGAGTTCAGACGTCTCGAGTATACGGTTCATGTTTTCTGTCGTACCAAAATGGGTCGTATATTGAGATTTGCGATTCTTTTGTTACTAGCAAACACCATGGTCAATTTTAGGGTGCTTGCCAGGGCCATGTCGACGATTGCGAAGTCATTCGAGGCGCACGGTGTAGTGCCAGACGTGGTGCCGAAAGCTCCCAACGCTGGAATATCGGTAAGTTGATCCAAATTTTGTTTACCGTCCATTTTTTAGTTGTAAGCGAAGACTAATATTTTCCGTAACCTATTTTCATAGAACGGTGCTTAAAGATTTAATATTCTTAAAACAAATATTGTTATTGTATTACGTTTACAGATTATATAAAAAAATATTTGTTTATATTTAATTAAATAATTGCATAAATCTCGTTAAATTGACGAATTGTAGGAAATTTTGCCCTTCAAATAAATGTTTCGTGAAATCTTTTATTTCTTTACACATGCTGAGTAGAACAAATTCATATAATTTCTATAGTGTATCCCATGACCTACGTTCGTCTGGATGTTCATTTTATATCGAAATTCACGTCGTGGGTTTTATATTTGTTTGACTTTCTACTTATCGTCTGTGGTTATTGCACGGCTATAAATGTTTTCTATTGCAAAAGAGAAATTTGATTCGTTATAAAAAAGACGCCATCGTAACTCGGTTATCATTTATGTATTGAAACCGGTTTTTGTTAGTTCCGAACTTCAAATACCACCGTTTATTTGTTTATGGTACTTTTTTTTACTATTGTTCATTTTAATAATATGTACTTATAAATATTTTGTTGATCGGACTGTAAGTACAATGGTTAGGGACTCTCCCACTCGGAAGGATGAATTATATAAATTACTAGCGATCCGCTTGCAGCTTCGCCCACTGGAACTAAAGGAATACTCATTTAATAAATTCAATTTCGTTCTGATTTTACTTTAGTGACGCCTAATATGAACCTTTTAATATCTTAAGGTATATTTTAGTAATTTTATGCCTTATTTGCCATAAACTGTCTGTTTTAGACGATCAATGTTTCAGCCATTATAAAGCATTTTGTAGTTTTTGATTTCAATATACAAAATTTCAGGGTCCAATAAAAACTTTTTGGGGCTTAAGGTCTTTATCTTATAGCCCTGAAGGTTCTTAAGGCTCACTATTTTAAATTTCATTAAAATCGGTCTAGTAGTTTTTGAGTTTATTCAATACAAACACACGCACACATCTTTCCTCTATATGATATATAAATTACTAGCGACCGCCGGCGCCTTCGTTCGCGTGCACTTTTTTAATCATTAAAATCCTTGTGATTTAACTTTAAAAGTAAATCATTCTTGAACACAATATAAAGTTAGATAATAATCCTTATTTTTGCGGCTATTACATATTTGTAATGGATTAAATAGTTTATTTAATATTCAAAAATACGTTTATCTTAAAAGTTGTTTCGATCACTTTACACTAGTCCGTGGTCAAAGGTAAATTCTTATTAAAAATTTACAGCCTAAATACTGTTAAAAAGTTTAATTTGAAATACATACTAATTAATATTAATAATTTATTTATATAGTGATAAACAAGTAAATGGAACGATATGGTACCAACGTAAATCAGTTGGAAGTTAATCGTGAGAAGTAAAACAATAGTGTAAAAAAAGGTACCGATTTAAACCTCCAACAGTATTAATTTTTTTCTATTGAAATCAGATATATATATATATATATATATATATATATATATATATATATATATATATATATATATATATATATATATATATATATATATATATATATATATATATATATATATATATATATATATATAAAACCTACTACTTTTTTAGGGTTCCGTAGTCTGTCTGTCACCAGGTTGTACCTCATAAACCGTGATAGCTAGAAAGCTGAAATTTTGACAAATTTTGTATTTCCGTTGCCAATATAACAACAAAAACTTCACTAAAAAACCTTCAATCATGAAATAGGTACGGAACCCTCGTTGCGCGAGTACTACTCACACTTGACCGATTTTTTATTAGAAACAAGCGAGCGAAATAATCATTTTGATACTTTAGTCAATATACCTACAACTACATATTACATTTATTTTATTACAAATCTAACAATCTCGTGCCAAGAACGTTTTTGTTACGTCCTATGTTAAGCTGTCTTCCGTCTTTTTATTCACATCACGCTGTAATTGATTATTCCATTACATTTCATATCAATAGTTTTTTTTTAAATATTTAATAGTTCTCTTTGTCATAATATTATCAATTCACGGTTCATATTACGCTCACAATTGTTTATATTTTATTGGCGATCTGAAATTACCCATAGGTACTTGTTAATGTTAGTGGTGGATTTACACATTTTCAAGGAAGATCTATTAAAAAAATTGGGGGCATTCATCGATGTGATAGAACCCAAAATAAAATTCTTGAAATTTTTGTCTGTCTGTGTGCGCTTGTGCTCTAATATATATAAAATATCATAGTAACTATTATGGGCGTCGTAAAGTAATAATACTTGCTATACAACTTTAATATATACTTATTTATATTTCACAGCTTGCGACACTTTCTTTAAATGATATAAGCGATTTAGTTCAACATCACCCAATTCAATTCAAATATTATTCAATTTAAACAAACCACCAAAACTTTAAACCTGTAAATCAAGCTTCTAGAAATGTGTATATTATGAAACAATAGCATATTATCCGTAATAATCTAGTGTTATGAGATACGTACCTATGAACAATTGTTACCACGTTACAATGAAGTGTGGCAGTTTCCGCTTGGCCTTTGACAACTTTCAATTGTCATCAACAATCAATTATATAATAAAATATTCGATTTTAATTTGAATGCTCAACGATTGATTGTAAAATCGATAATTGTGGGTTCAATTCCCGTCGGGAAGAATCGATTGTTTTCTTCGCTCTGGTATAAAAAAAACGTGGGGTTTAGTCCCACACCACACAACACACAACGTCCGGAACCTGAAAGTGATTTAACACTCTTCGTAGAGTTCATTTAGATTTTCACATTATGTTATAACAAATAAATAATTTGCCATTTAATGTCATTATCTAAACTCCAAGCTAATATTATAAAGTGGAAACATTTGTGTTTTTGTATGTATGTTTGTAATTTTTTCACAATAAACAAAATGTAAATTAATTTAAAAATATATATTATATTATCAATAAATAGGGATACCTAATATAAATACAATAATATAACCCAGAAAAAAAATTACATAAAAAAATCACAAATTAGTTGTTGCGTGCGCTGCGACAACTATTGATGATAGAACAAAAATATGTTCTACTATTAGTATTATAGTGCGTATCAATATCTACAATATTCACCTTGCCAAATAAATCATCGTGTATGTAGTTCAAGCGGGCGAAGTCGAAGGCGGGTAGCTAGTCTATAATAAATACAAATGACGGTGGTATGATTTTTTACAACTCGTAATTCCACAAGAGCGCAATGCGCATCCAATTGACATAATTGTCAGATTAATGTCATTATATCGAATTGACAGATTAATGTCATTATATCCGGAATAAAATGACAGTTATAATATTTAACTTTAGGATATTCAATTTTTTTATAATAACATTAGGGACATGTGTAAATTATATATTGTACGTATTTTTGTTTGTACACTATCGAATTATTGAAATGAATTAAGGAAATTTAATGTAGTGAATATTTCAATGTGGGTAGATTTATTATAATATTTGAAAAGTATTACACCAATATAATATAATAATATATAACATGACAATACGGTGAAACATGATAATATAATATAGATAATTCAGGAGGAAGACTACATGACTGCTGAACACTCAGCAGTCTTATAGTCTTCCTCCTGAATTATCTCCTAACCTCGGACTTGTTGCTCCAATAACCCGTGACGAAACTCGTTATTGTCTTCGACGCATGAAGAACGGAAAAGCGGTAGGACCTGACGACATCCGAATCGAAGCGTGGAAATCGTTGGGCTCTCTTGGTGTGCTTATACTTACTAACCTGTTTAACCGTATCTTGAATACTGGAAAGATGCCACATCAGTGGCGGCAGAGCTTTATTATCCCTATTTACAAAGGAAGGGGCAGTGTTCAAGATTGCGGTAGTTATAGGGGCATTAAGATTATGAGCCACACCATGAAGCTCTTCGAGCGCATGATCGGCCTCAGGCTCCGCCAAGAATGTACTGTCTCTGAGTCTCAGTATGGGTTTCAACCAGGATCAGGCACTATGGATGCCATTTTTGCCCTCAGAACTTTGATGGAGGCTTACAGGGAAAAAAGGAGAGCTCTGCATGTGGCCTTTTTGAACCTGCAGAAGGCCTTTGACTGTGTGCCACGTCAGGTGTATCTGGTGGGCATTGCGATCCAAGGGGATCCCTGAAGCCTATATTGAGGTTATCAGAGATATGTACAATGACTCCGCTTCAGTGGTTAGGACCGCTGTTGGCGACACCAAGCCCTTCCCGATTACAGTAGGGGTTCACCAGGGCTCAGCTCTTAGTCCGTTCTTATTCAATGTAGTGCTGGATACTGTCTCGGCTGACATCCAATGCCAGCCTCCGTGGCTGATGAGTGACCGATGACATAGTACTCATCGATGAGAACCGACTGATGCTGGAGCGTAAAGTGAACGCCTGGAAGGGTGCGCTTGAAAACGGTGGTCTCAAACTGAATGTGTCGAAGACCGAGTACATGGCTTGTGGGAGCCCGGACTCGAGCACCATCCATATAGGGCCTGAGCCAGCCGTTAAGTCGGAGAAGTTCAGGTACCTTGGAGCCGTTATGCATGAGTCTGGAGGCATCGACCACGACATCCATGCCCGTATAAACGCTGCCTGGGCCAAATGGCGGGAGTTCACTGGTGTGGTCTGCGATAGCAGAATACCGCCCAAGCTCAAGGGACTGATATACAAGAGCATTATCCGACCTGTTCTTATATACGGCAGCGAATGTTGGCCAACATTATCTCGGCACACTCAGGAGCTTCACGTCACGGAGATGAGATGCTGAGATGGATGTGTGGCGTGACGCGGTCCGACCGCATACGCAACACATTCATTCGAGGTAGTCTTGGGGTCCGTGACGTAGTGGATAAGCTCCAAGAGCGTCGCCTGAGATGGTATGGCCATGTTATGCGCCGATCTGAGAACTATGTCGGAAGGAAGTGCCTTGACATGTCTGTCCCTGGAGTTAGACCACCCGGACGCCCAAGGAAGCGATGGCTGGATGTCGTGACACAAGACATGAGAGCCAATAAATTATCCACTGAGGATGTTAAAGACCGTGCAAAGTGGAGTAGGCTCAGTCGGAAGGCAGACCCTGGCAAAAGCCGGGACTAATGCCAAGAAGAAGAAGAAGATATAACATGACAATAGTAGGTGTTAATAAAATAGCTTAGCTAGCAACGCCGTGCTTGGTCTTGTTACCTGAGCGAAGAAAAGAAAATAATTATTTCCCCAAGTGGGAATCGAACTGACAACTATCATTCCGTCAGATGCCGTGCCACTGCTTTACGACGGTAATAATATATTATGAGAGAATGTTATAAATTTATTTAAATCTAGTTATTATAATCCATTCTTCCACAGATTTAAAACTGATAATTTAATAATCTGTGATTTCCAAAGATTGTTAAAATAAATATATGTATGTAAAATAAATATATGTATTATATTTGTAGCAAATTAATTTGTTTCACGTCTGCAGGTTGTTTACCCGAGTGGTGTAGAAGTAAAGGAAGGAAATGAGTTGACCCCTACTCAAGTGAAGGATGTGCCGATGGTGCAGTGGGAAGCGCAACCTGATGCCTTCTACGTTCTCGCTATGACTGGTTAGTGTTTATATATTTTAAAATATTTTATTTTATTTCATTGTGTTTTATTTAAATTTATATTTAATTGTTCTTTATTCGGATGTACTACGCCATAAAAAAGTAATAACATCTATAGGCAAATTGTATTTATTTCATTTAAAAAAAATCCTTTTGTGCCCATTATAGTACCTAGTAGAAACTCTATTAATCGGACTAAATGTAGTAGTTTGCCATACAATATCCGAATGTTAGCTAATGTAAGTAATGTGTACACATTGTCATGTGTTCTTTACACACTACTTGAACTATCAGTAATGTGTAAATAAGACATGACAATGTGTATATTTATATATCCGTATAACATAGGGCCGGATATTGGGGTTCCCACGACATTTCGTGCTAAATAAAGAGGTTGTGTGCCGTGAGAACAATATCTATAATTTAAATTGCATTTCTGATGTAAATAAACCCGTTTAAATAAATCCTTAAAACACGTTAATATTGTCTAGTATATATTTTTTTACCAATATTTCATCCGTTCTTTTTTTATCCGACTGCACAACGCAAAAGAGGATAATGTGGTTATCAGTCTATATATGTTTGTGTATGTGGATTTATGTATGATCCTGTAAAGGTATATTTATTAGTATGTGACTTTGATTCTTACGCCAATCAGTTCGTGTTAGCCTTGCAAGTGTCACCAAAGACAAAAACCTTCCCCATATTGTCAAAATTAAAAGAAACTCCAAGAACTATGTCACGTGTTCATATTCTTCAACCAATTGAATCTTAATATGATCTATGAAATTTAAATATATTCCAACTGTTAATCC